>JAABOM020061395.1:0-45473 GCA_011800125.2 Solanum clarkiae
CAACAAGAACTCATGTATCATGGTATTCATGTATGTATTGAGATATGAAGGTGACTATATAGGGGAGCATATAAACATGTACAAGAGTGTAGACGTAGTTAGTAGTTGTGTCGGAGTTGGAAAGTGCCTTTATGTGATAAGGAGAGGTCTATGTTTCATGTCAAGTGATACGAAATCAAGTAACCTTATATACCTTATTGTATGACCTTGTTACTATCTCGAGATAACCTTCCCTTCCTTCAAATACATATCTACATCATAGTAGATGATAAAACTAGTATTAATGGCCAATATATACACCTTGACATCCTAATCACATAAGAAAACAATACATGAGCAGCAAGCGGGTGTTTATAAACCCGAACGTATTCCTCCAACCTCTATTCCTTTAATCATATTCTACAACACACACTAGCATGTACACATCATGTACAACCTATTCTAATGCCATAACAGTCTTACAATAGCCCACAAAGTACAACACATCACAATTCCACACAATCTAAAAATGGACAGCATAACGTTACCTTCCTTCGCTACATTTCGATGTCGATAACTCCAAACCTATTCCAACTTTAACTAAACTGTTCCAGCAATATTTACACATATAAACAGACCTCAAACAGTCCTATTACAGCACTTAAGAAGTCAGGAAGGACATGAGGTAATAACTTTACACACAACAGCCCGCAAGTTTCAATCAACATGACGCTTAGGATAACTTGATAAAATGCACTTGTTAAATGAAACCAAAACCAAGGCAGCAACCTTAGAGTGATGTTTATAACTCAATCAATGTTAATAACACCAATTTCTCTTCATAATATAACTTAAAAAACCATAGAGAAATCATCAAAACAAAAGGAAAAGGTGCAGCAACTTTCTGCACGGAATCTGTCCAACAATTTCAGCATGCATAACTAGTGTCTATCTTTTATTTTTCATGATGAAACTATACTAAATACATAACTATAATCACTTACCTTTGTCTTCAAGGTTTATAGGCTCCTTAATAACCATAAAGGAGTCATTTGGCTACTTCACCAAGTTGAGAAAAGTTGAGAGAAACTTTAGAGAACAAAACTATTTTTTTTTTTGAACTCAAATGAACCTTACTTGTGGAGCTGCTTTGGAGCCCTTTATAAAGGGGTTTTTTTGGCCAACCTTCTCTTGAATTCTTGACCACCTTATACCACACAATATAAACTTGCTTATCCACTAGCTTATCCCTCAAACTTGGGCCTTTTTGGAGCACCAACTTGATGGACTTGGGCTGCCTACTTTCAAACTTTCACTTACTTAATTTGGGGCCCAATTTGCTAAGTGTATTGTGATGTCTTTGGGCCCTTTTTACTATACTTCTTGGGCTGATCATATAGCCCATTTATGATACTAAAACATGGGCCAAAGTTACACCCTTAACACAGACTTTATTCATAATCGAACTTGGACAATTTCGACGTCGAGCCTCGTCTCCGTTTAGCTAGCAATTTTAAGCTAAGCAAGTAGCTGACTCACCTACTTGCTTCCTAAGTCCTACAAGAACCTCAATTCTCTCACTTCATTTTAAGGCCGTAATATCCTCATTTCGACACATAACAGGTATACAATCAACCCTCTTAAGCGCTAGACGCACATATAGCCCATTAATGCGAGATTCAAGCACTTTTGAAAATTTGCGCTAGTTTGCCCAAACCATGTCATATTTCATTTGTATTGTGCCAATATTGTAAGGTGTGGGTGTTACAATAGATATGGTCCCTGGACTTGAGGACTCACCATTAACTAACTTGAATAATTCGTCTAGCCATGGGGAGAATAAATAGGAGCTCCGATTCCTACATAGCAATATCACATTGGCATAGAGTATGCATTAGTACATTTTGAATGTACTAAGTATACAGGATGCAATGCAACAAGAGATAGGCATCACAAGCAAAATGCATAATCATAAGCAATAGATAGCATACTAATAATATGGCATGTATGAATGATGCTTAAAGTAAAATCATGCTTATATAGAACATAATACGACTGTAAGGAGTGACCATTATAGTGCAATCGAAGGCCTACCACCTCCTTGGAGAGGCACATGAGGTACAAACCTATTTATGAGGTTGACAGAGTGCAAACCTCTAACACAGTTACCTTGGCCTACCACCTCCCGAGCTAGGTGATCAAGGTACCAACTCCTCAACAAGGTTACCCGGGCCTACAACCCTCCAAGCAAGGCTTGGTCATCCCTAGCACTATAGAGATAATATCATATATATATATATATATATATATATATATGCACACACACACTTCTTTCATCATCATATACATACATCCCTTTTCATCATCATTTCAGCATTATTCCATCATCATTTCATCATCATATAGTCATTCAACTCATAAGACATGTATAGGACCTTCAATTCCTCAAGAAACCATAACCGGACATTTTATTAAACACTTAGAGGATGTGTAGTGCTAGTGTAAAACTATGCAATTCAAGAGTGTTATCATGCTATAAAATCCAATGTAAAACCATCAATAGATACTTGATAACACCCTTAAGCAATATACATAAAAAATCCTTCAGCAAATCTTATAATAGATCTTAGATTCATAGCCCAAAACGTAGTAAAACAGTCACAATTTCATAAACCCCAACATAGTGAGCAGTGAATTTCATAATAAGGAAGACCCATTTATAAATTAACTTTAAAGCATGCAATTTTAGGTAAAAGGAAGTTGAGCATCGAGGGTGAAAGGAACCCGTGAAAGAAACCCACATACCTTAACTTTGGAGATGAACTTGATGAAGACTGGAGATGAAAACTTGAAGCTTGAGTGCAATCCTTAAGATCTGGAGAGGATTTTGGCACTTGAATTTTGAGAGAAATATAAGACTAAGTGTTTGAGTGAATATTGGGGAATGTCTTATATGATATGAAGACAAAATATGGCTAAGTATAGGTATTTTCGCGTATGGGAAGGCTTAGGCCCAAGGCCCAAAAGCCTTGAACCGAGATAGAAAAGCTGGACCAAATTACACTGAAAAATAACACTAGCGCGTCGCACCAGTGACGCACAGTCCCACTATTTTCGTTAAACTTTGAAATTTCGAAATTCACTACGATTGCTCTAAAATCGGGGTTAGACCCTTTTCCCACTCCATTTGACCCTCTGAACAAGAATATAATGACGGATTTTCGATATCACGCACGATTTTGATATATGTGGAAATTACGATTTTGGCCACTTTCGAGGCACATTTTCGGGCACTTTTTTGGGGTCGTTACGCTTGTACTCTTTAAAGATATATTAATGGAGAAGTATGTCAAATAAGTGCATAAATGCTTACCCTTAAGAATACATTCATTGGAAGAAAATAATCCAAAACAATGATTAATAAAATTGTTCATCCGATCTTGAAGGATCTTAGATGCAGCTTGTAAAATTATCTTCTTTAGCGATTTACAGGCCAGCAATGGAGTTGAAATCAATCAAATAAAATTACAAAACTACTGTTTCAATAATTTGCAAAAAAGTAGATCAAATTTTCTAGAGTTTGAACCATCAAACATATCGAAGCATAACTCCTGAAAAAATGAAATTAAAAAGATCAAAAAGAAACTCCATTAACACACTTCTAAAAGTTCTCTTGCATGAAATATGTGGACAAATAGTCCCTAAGCACCAGTGTATTTCAACAAATGACAATGATCACCTGTGGGAGGTCACCAGGATTAATGCTCGGAGTCATAAAAAGATCAGATACCATTCAAACCAAAAAGTTTAAATACAAGACAGTAAGCAAGAGAAATTAAGGCATTCGACAACACGCCATAGTAATAACAATTGACTCTTCACTCAAGTTTTTAGCAAGAGGATAAACATTAAAAAAGGCATATACACAAGATTTATCAATTACTTTGAGGTACCGCTCTTTTTTTCCATTTTCGTACCAGCATGGCATCTATTTTGCGAATGACTCAGCTGAATACTCTGAAGGAAACAATTCAATATCAATTGATACTAAAACTTTATAAATGACAAATTCCTATATACAGTAAGTGCAGGTGGTTGGGGTGAGCGATAGAGTATGTGTAAGATTGATGAAGTATATATATACCATCACGTCACCTAGGTTTATTCCAACATGTTTAAAAATGTAAGATTGATGAAGTAAGTTAGGCTGACTTGAGCTGATATAAGCTGTGTTATCTGTTAAATCTTTCATAAACTGAGATACTTGCTGTCTTAAATTTCTTATCAGTCTTTTATCTTCAAAATCTCTGACTTAAAGCTTTTGTGTTGGGGCTTTTGAAATATAAATTTAGTGATCTAAATTCTATAGTTTTAGAATATGACATTAATTAGTTTACTTCATTCTGCGGTCATCCATGCCTCGTAATGATCTCTTCCCCATTTTGTCACTAAGAGTTATTTGGATCATTCATTCTACGAGATAACTTGCATTCTATTTTCTTTTAACGCTCATTAGAATCTCTATGATATTTTGCGTCTTGCAGATCATACAGATGGAAACTGATCATAACAAAAGGAGGGCACTGTTTCTGAACATTGACTGTATTAATACCATGAATGAGGGCCTTTTATTATAGCATGCTGCCTTTAAATGCGTTAAGCCAAAGTGGTCAAAGTATCTAAGCTTCCTAAACAGTAAAACATTCGCTGAACTAAGTCGGACAAAGCGTTTGACACCCGAAAATCGACGGATGATGGAGGTTGAAATTCATAAAGAAGTTGATAATGAGCCTGAAAAGCCACACCCAAAAACCCACACTATTTTCTCTACAGAATGCTCATCTTATTTGATTGGCAAACAGTTGGGCTTGTCCACAGCTTTTACAAGAGCGGTAAGCCAGGGAATATCATAAGGCTTCTGAGCTGTATAGATGAAGATCTAAAGCAATATAAAGGTCATGATCTAGTTCCCACCCACTACGTACCTCTCCATGAGCCGACATCCATTAACTGGAGACTGGTAATCTACTGTTTCCTAGTTTTACTTTATCTTGTAAAAACTGTAGCCTTTTGGTCAAATCCATCTTTCACGTTCGGCGACTTTTGGAAAGGAAATGAAACAGAGTAGTTAGAGCGCTGGAAGGAGCATATAAAATTATTAAATGAGCATTTTTCACTCACCTCCTCTACTGTCTCGCCTCCTTAATAAAATAAGAAAAACTAAGCCTGAAGGTCAATGTGGAAATTTTTTTACGTCAAATCGGATCTAGTTTTTGCTTATTTCAGGTATCCAGCAATCAACAAACCGGCTGCAGTTCTCCATTGGATGAATCATGAGAAGACGGATGCTGAATAAATTGTAATTTTTGATGCTGATATGATCGTGAGAGTACCAATAACCCCATGGGAATTCAATGCAGGCCATGGTCGACCTGTTTCAACTCCTTACAAGTAAGGGTCATAAGTTTTTCTGAAAAGAAAAGTTACCGCCTGCATTTCAAAGACACAAACCAACTGTCAATAAATTTTCAGCTCATGTTGTATCAATAAATTGGATTCTTAGTATATCTTAACTCCCATTAACGATTCAAAGTATATGTAATGTGAGTTTAGATCTAAACGGATAGATTAGGTCCTTGATCAAACTCTATCATATCAGTCCTTATTCAAATACTATAATAAATGGTCAGCCAATTATTCTAAAATTATCAAGGGTGAGCACATTGTTTGGCAAATGGAGGCCTAACAATGTTCTTTTAATAACGATACTATCTAAGTCAGCTTGTGCGCACTTCAACGGTTCATGTCATGCCCCGGGAGGGTAACCTAGACGTAACCAGCACTCAGAGACTATTGCTAGTCCCCATACGAACTACTTGGCCTCATCACATTCATTCAATACATAAACTCAAGACAATCAGCGGAAGACTAAGAAAGTAATGGGCACATCTCATCTAGTCTCAAAATAATAATATCAATAAATAAAAGCGCTAGTAGAAGGAACTAGCTCAACAAGTCTTAACATCAACATTTGACTCTAGTATATGAAGCCTCTATCACTATAAAGCAGTGCTAATGACAGACTCATGGCTACCTCAAATCAAATAAAGTAAAGCTAATCAATTCTGACTCTAAAGAAAGATGAAATAAAAGTAATGAATCCTCCGAAGTAAGGGAGGCTCAGCAATCAACTGAATGTTCTCAGATCCTTAAAGTTGCGCCTGTTGACGATCCCTAATCCATATATCTGTATCATGAAATGATGCAGCGTCAAGTGACATCAGTACGTGGAATGTACGATATGTAAAATAACTAAATGAAACAGAAACAGGTAGAATAATATGGTACAACATCAACTCATAATAATAATTAATCAAAATGTCAAATGTCTATCTAAAGCAAGAATAAAGAGTAGACAATAACCCATCAACATCAATCACCTCATACCATCACGTCAACGTCAGAGTACTATCAATGAAGAACCTATCTGGGAGTTTCTCTAACCGACAACCATCACCTATGAGCCGGTGATGATACAACGAAGTGATGTCGTTGCCACCTCTGTGAAGTACCTTGTCGGGGTATAGGATGAGTCTACTTTGTCAGCGGATCCATAAGTCTATCAAGCCCTCTTTTGGGATTAAGGGAACATCCGTTTTTCACTGTTCAATCCTCTTCTATGCTGACCACGTAGCTAATGAGTGCTGGTGAGACTCACTCTTACTCATTTTGGTGCTCAATACTCCTCCTATGACTCAACATGCTCATAAGATATCAAACATTCAAGATTTCTCATCATTTAGTCTCTTTGGGACAAAGAACATCAACTTATCTCATCAACCATCAACTCAATGGATTAGGAACATTCTTTTAAGATTAAGTTCAACTTCTTTAAGACTCTAAAGATATCAATCTCATCAACATCATCATCAACACATTTAATTCAGGACCAGAACCACAACAACAAGCACATTTACATTATCAAGGCTCTAGACTCATCTCTAAGTTCATTCTTACATACTTTCAAAAGTTAACATATATGGTTTATACAATATCTCATGAAAAATATTCAATTCAAGAAAGCAAATTTATAAAAATACATGTAAGTAATATAGTTTTTAAGAATTCAATCAAGATAATACTTCAAGAATCATGTATGAGAACTCATAGACTCTCAACTCATCTATGACCATATATGGGGCACATGGGAGAAAAATCTCATGCTTTTAGTTTAGTCTTACATACCTGGAAAATTGATAGTACAATCAAAATTTGATGAATACTAGCTTTCTTGGAGAAAATCATTGGTCTTGGCAGTTCCTTTAGAGTGGAAGAACTTGGAAAGACATTATTTGAAGGGCTTCTTCTTGATTCTTGAATTCATGACTTAGAATTTTTAGAGTTCTTGATGAAGAACCCTACATTCTTGGAAAAGAAGAATCAAGAAATCCTTTCTTGGGATTCTTGAATTTGTCTTCTTGAAACCCGATGTTATGATTTAAGATTCTATTAGAAATTTATGAATAGATGAAGAAATTTAGATTGGATAGATTAAAATTCATGAAGAATAACTTACCTTGAGGATGAATCTTGAAAGATAATCATAACTTGATGACTTTCTTGATGATTCTTTAGCGTTTATGTTTAGGAGTGAAGGAGAGGGTTTTTAGTTATGAAAACTGACGTTTTATGCGTTTTGGGACCTTAAATAGACTCCCAAAGGTTTTAGGATGAAATTACCCTCAAAATAAAGAGAAAAAAATGTCATTAACTTTTTCAGTAAGGGCCCGCGTCAGGTCCGCGACGCGCTTCCGGCGCTGACCTTCAGATAATTCTGCACTCCTTCACTAAAATGGCTATAACTTCCTATTCTGAACTCTGATTAAGGCGAAATTAAATGCGTTGGAAAGCTAATTTAAATATCTTCGATTTGATATATTACAGATCACCTAAATCATTGTACTTTAGGAGATATGGTCATTTGAAGTTGACCCTCATGAACAATTATACAACCCCAATCACTGGTAAAGTTTACAAACAGACCACCAAAGTCAACTAAATATTCTGATAAGATCCTCTGCAATAGAATCAAACAAAGAGCAACCTTTATCACATATGAAGCCGTAGAAAGTGAATGTAAAACAATAGTTTAGGGACCGTATATTTTTCTAGACAACTCACCAATAAGTTGAAAAAATTAGTGGGCTATATAAGAACTCAAGCTTGCAAGATGTATAAAGGGGTCCTCCATGTTGCATAACAAGAGAAATGAATCAAGAACTTTCCGTTTATGAAATACCGTGATCAAGTACAGACAAAACCTGCAAAGGAACACCGAATCAGATCAAATATTTACAGTCATCACAACTATCAAGATTAGAGAGGAATACAAAAAATTTCATACTCAGAAACATTAATCAAAACAACTTCCTTCACCTTCTCATTGATAGGCATTATCAGAGATACGAATTGAGGATTGTGCAATCTCTAGACTTCATAATTCAATAATCTGAATCTTGGAGAACTCACCTTCAGTCACTTCACTAATGGCCAAAATTTTTCTGAAAATATAAATACGAAAAAGGTGTTAATTTTACAAAACATACTGCTCGTTGATGAAAAAAATGCTTGTTTAATTTCATAATGCTAGTTTACTGTTTAAGGGTCGTTTGGTATGATGGATAGGACAGGTTAATCTTGTGATAAATTTAGTGGTCTTCAATTGTTTGTTTGGTTACACAGACTGGGATAACTCATCCCAGGATTACCCCTTCGTGGGGATAGAATAATAATCCCAGGATAACTTATCGTGGGATAAAGCGTGTGAAATAACAACAATACCCCTCTCAAAGTCTCTTTTATACACCACTTTTATATTTATGTATATTAACATGATTTTTAATAATATTTGCAACCTTAATTAATTATTTTTTTATATACTTTTCATTTAAAAGATTATATTTTATAAATATAATTTCTATTTATGAATATATTATAAGTTGAATTACTAATACTTATGTTTATGTATATTTTGATTTCTCTTAAAAAGTTTACTCCACTACTAAATTACATATTTAAAATTAAATAGTTTATTACTCACTTAAAAATTTATTTTTTATATATCAATTAAAATATAATTTATTTTAATATTTTTTTTATTTTTAGTAAACTTGAAATGAAAGTTTTATTTTTAAGTTAAATAAGATGAAAATTTTATTTTTTAAGTTAAATAAGATGAAACTTTAATTTTAAAAACGAATTACACAATCATGAAAATGCATACACATATGTTAAGTAAGATATAAATTTAATTTTAATAATGAACAACTAAAGCTTGCAAAGAAAATGAAAAAAAAGACTAAATAAGGTGAAGGGTATTTATGTAAACAAACATCTTACTCTTAGAAAATTGTACCATGAAGAATATTTAAATATGTCAAACCAAACAAACAATAAAAACTACTCTCAGCATAACTAATCCCATCATAACTTATCCCAACATAACTAATCTCATCATAACTTCTACCCAAACCAAACGACCCGTAAAGGTTTTGAGGTGGTTAAAAATAAAATCATTTTTACACATCACATAATTGGTTTATTTAGGCCTCTGCTTATAGAGAAAACACTATAGGTTGATCTCCTTAGCTGATGATAGGATAATTTTATTCATGGCAAACTGCTGATACATAATAAATTCATCACCACATACATATTTAGATCAGATGTTGGACATGATTTTGCCTCCAAAATGCACAAGAAGAAACAAAATAAGGTAAAGTACAATATAATTCAAATACAGGGTTAAATAGAAATAGTTGTAGTTTTATACATTGCTTTCTCAATATCTTAGGGAGTAGGTGTATTGCAACACAAAATGTATATCAGATAGCAGAGACAATGTAGACTCACGATGATTATAAAATAAAAGATGAACTCATAGCATGAATGAGACTATCCATATATAGATATATGTTTTGCAATGCCCTTAACTTTAAGATTTTCATTTACAGTGTAATGAAATCTCTATCTTTCCATAAGAATAAAAGTTTCATTAGCAATTATTACCTCGATTTCTTACATATGTTGCTACCAAAGATACTGGGGCAAAATAATTATGTTAAGTTGGATTCACTTTTGAAAAATCTTGTAGCTCAATGAAAAGAGGAAACAAAAGCATCCTACTTGTTCTAAGCCGAGAAAATGTCGATACACATCCAACCATTTGAAAAAGCATCACTTAATATTCTTAGAAATATGACGAATGGATCATGAATCTATTATTTCATTGGCAATTAAGTGAAAACTTAAATAAATAAATTTCTATTGTCTTTATGAAAAGGGCAAACATCTTCATTCAAGAAGCAGCTGCGTCACACTTCAAAAGGAATTTAAACAAAGCATAAAATTGGAAAAAAAAAAACTAATACTTACCCAGTTGCAATCATGGAGAGGAATTTGTTGGCCAACTTGTTTTAAATAGGTGATTTAAACAGATCATTGAAAAGAGTCTTCCCTTGCTTTGGTGGAAGCTTCTTCCATGTCCATATCAATAGACAAAGGTCCTGCTGATCAAGAGTCTTTGAAACTAAAGAAAAATCTTGATATAATATCTGGAGCCATAGAGTCTTCAGAAGTGCATCCTTGTGAAAATTTAGGAACAGAAAATGAAGCTAACCAAATGAAAACAAACCTCCATTACCTAAATCTCCCTCTGAGCCTTAGCTTTGGCGCACATTGCCTTCCATTCCTTTGAGAACCTCATTCTTGAGTTTTAACTCTAAGAAGAAGAATCAAAAGTCTCATACTGATG
This sequence comes from Solanum clarkiae, assembly GCA_011800125.2. NCBI lineage: Eukaryota > Viridiplantae > Streptophyta > Magnoliopsida > Solanales > Solanaceae > Solanum > Solanum clarkiae. The sequence continues at coordinate 10,793 of JAABOM020061395.1, forward strand.
GTACCAAGTGGGAGACAAAACTGAAAACTTCTAATTTGCATAAGGATCACGTCCATTATTATGAGGAACTATATACTCTTAGTTTTTGTCAGCAGAGCAAATCTTGAAGATGGATCATTCGTTGAGATACAGAAGCACTTTCTTAGAAGCTACACATGAATTCTTTGATGGAACTGATGAGCTTTGTTCCAAATTAAATTTTGTTTTTTTAAGAAGATAGGAAAGTGAGAAGAGAGATGTGGAAGAGGAAAGGGATTGCAAAAAGTACAAACATGATGATAAGAAAGTTGATATTTATGTGTATGGATAACGTTCCCTTAAATAAATAAGAGAATTACTAAAAAAAAATTTCACACGAGCAAATGAGATCCCATTGCTATGCGAACCAGGTTTTTAATGTCATTTGTGTGATTGATGTCATTTTCATTATTTGTTCCCTATAGTAATATTATTTTGCGATAACTAACTCAAAAAAAGCAAAAACAATGACATTCAAGAATTTTTACCACTGTTGATCCGCATAGTACCGTAATGGTCACAACAGATTTTACTAATTATCATGTCGTAAATAGAAGTAGTGACCTTGCTCCACTAAATGTTTCACCATCTTCAAATTGCAGGGTCAGAACCCCACAGGATCAAGCTAAATTGAACGTCCCCAAAACATCCCTTTAAGAGTAGAATCTGCCCAGAATTTCCACCCTGTTCCCTCACAGTGTCAGGACAAGAATCATAGAAGGATCTTTTGTACCTACCTTCGTTGCTACCTCACTCTACAGAATAGGTTCTCTAGCTCATACAACTTATGAGTTCTACAACAAAATAAATAAAAAGCTCCTGGATGTTGAATTATGGAACGCCCAAATTTACACTCCAAAAGGAATCGTAAAACGATTGTTGATCAAATATAGAACTCAACTAGAGTTGAGGTCGATCCTACATGGAATGCGTGAGAATAAATCTATTTGCACTCTTTTCAAATATAATACTATTCCCAAAATAAAAATACATAAAGTAAATGGAGGGGGGCAAACTAAATTACTAAACTAAAGTGACAAATGAGTACAAAGAGTACTAGATTTTAACCGCTTAATGCGAAGCTAGGATTGCGTTCCCAATGACACCTAATGCAATAGCCGAATCTATGTGGTAAACTTGTTCATGACTGCATATACAAGATCTAATAAGTTATGTAACACCTAATTTACCTTTCGGAAACCTTTCAATCTCAGAATGTATATGTACTAATCCTTGTTATCGACCCCAGAATACTCTCACCTTTCGGTCTCAAGTACTTAGACTAGGTTAAAAACTCCAAATTTCTGTTGTAGAACTTTTTTCCTAGTCACTAGATCCATTACAAGCACGTAATGAATTCAGGATTACCCTAATGTGTCGACTCATTAAGGATGAAGTTGAAGTGAAGAATACTACGATATATATGCTAATTAATCCTAAGATTTACCCCATATTCATCTATCTTATTGATCTGTCATGGTTCCCACAACCCTAGTTGTGGATATAGCCTAGCATGTTCAAGCGAGATAACCCACAACAATATGAAGAATTCATAATAAAGAACTTACTATTGAAGAGTTAGTGAATCCATGGATAACAATCTCAAATAAGATAATTGAAATCCCAAAGTTCAACGAAATTGCAAGCAAAATAGTGTTCTCTTGTCTTCTTTGTCCCCAGTAGTCCAAGACTAAGTAAAACTAGAATAATAATAATATATATATACAAGGAAATCCTAATCCAACTTAAAATAGAAAAAGTCACATCGGCATAGATATGGGCCACTACACGGCCCGTGTGGCAGTAGACGGAGCATTTACCAGTCCGTGTGGTGACACTTGTCTTCAAAATCTTTGCATTTCACTGCGTCATGCCTCATGTGCATCGGCATGGTCCATGTAAAGGTTCACGGATCGTGACCAGCCCGTCTTGCCGCATTTGTGTAAATTCTGTAATTTTTGACAGTAATGGCTTCTTTCACGTCAACTTGACGACACTTGGTATAAGCTGTGTCAATCCCCATGGTCCATATAGTGTGTCTTGGGGCATGCCTTACATAATTTTCCTCCAGTTCCTCTTTATGCCGTCTCAAGCTAAGCCCATCGCGCCAAGTGTAAGGCCACAGTAGGCCTCACAACTCGTCGACTATCATACAAGCCGTGAAGGTTCCCATGATCCTTCACTTGGTTTTATTTCCTCCTCAGTTGCCTAGGCCACTTCTACGTTCCCTCCTACGATTAGTGTGATATCACATGAGTCGTGAAGGGCTTTGTATACCCACACTTTGTCTTCTTTACATTCATTTCATTATCATTTATCCATTTATCCATGCCTTAATCACTCTTCCTGAAAAATAACAAAAACACACATCAAAATAACAACTTTACTTGAGAATGCACAAAAATCCTTCGTTTAAAGCATTACAAGAGTCGTATTTCTATGATTGATCAATACCCTCAACTTAGAATGATTGCTTGTCCTCAAGCAATAATGACTCAACCAAACAAAGCATTAACACAAGTGCTCACGCAGAAATATGGATAACCCCATAAGTTTCAACACATATGCACCGCTAACAAGCTTAAAAATGTGTTCACACCCTAAATGGACCTACAAAGATTAAGGTAAACATCACACATGCATGTTCAGTCCATAACAGTTGAGGAACAAAGACAACCCAGTTGAATTAGCAACCAACTAGTGCGAAGATAGTGCCATCACTACAAAGAAGTCTCATCACAATGTAAGAATGTAAAACACAGACTAGAATGTAGACACTCACTCTCATAAATGATTTCAGTGGACACACAAGTATCGATTATATGCTTTCCCTTATTTTTGCCACCTTAACTCTCGAATGACCTTTTTAGGATCACATTAGGACTTATGCGGCTTGTAGCGTCGGCTCGGGCTCGGGTAAGGCATATATAGGATTAAAGTGACTAATAGGCCCCTCCAAGAAACTTACTTTGACTCAGTCATTTGCCTTTCGGTGTCCAACTCTTATTACCCCAATTTTTCCTACTTTCTTTAGTGCGTGAAGTGATTCTCTGCTCATTCACTCATTTTCATTCTTTTCTTTTTCGCTCATTAGTTTTGCTCACGGTCACAACCTACTTTTCTTTTCTGCTCTTATCACTTGATTCTTTTCCATTCTTATTTTTCAGTTTTCCATACAATAGCCACCCTCAACCTAAGCCTTTGGCTTGGGTCAAGGTTGACAATATCTTTCTAAAAGACAAGGGCTAGTATAAGCCACCCTCAACTTAGGCTTTTGACCTAGGCAGAGGTTCATAATGTCCTTGGAGAGACCAGGGCCAAAATAAAAAGTAGCAAATAGATTGGGAAAGTGAATTTGGGTGATTACAAAGAAAAGTCAACTCAGGCTCAACTTTTGGTTCAAGAGGGACAATTTCATTTGGGTGGTCAATTTTAGGCTAAATGAATAGTCAAAAAAAGCGGCCTAAGATAACATCCTAATGTAGTCATTCAATTATTTTGGTAGGACTAACTAGGCAAGTTCTATCTCACAAGTGCGTCGATTGAATTATACAAACAAGCTCTCATACACGTGGCACATATTCTACACTAGTTATAAATAACAAAAAAAGTCATGTTTCATTCATCAGAATGCCAACATACACACACCATGCTTACCAGAAATCATGCAAGTTAATCAGGATGGGATGCAAACATATATAACATTTTTGCAACATTGTTACTTTGGGGCATTTTTCACAAAATGGGTTACTTTTAGACTTCTATGAACACTTGTATCTACATAAACATCACAACCTAAACTTGCCAGTTACTAGATAATACATTTGAGAGAAAAGAAACATGGCAAGAAAAACTCTTAAGTGGCAGGATTCCCCACCCCCTCTAAAAAGACAGTGTAGTGTCCTCACTACACCAGAACTAGAATAATAGAACAAAAAAGGGATAGAATATGCCTGGACGCCCTAGGCGTTAGTTGTGTCGGCAGGACCAGAACCTCTGATGGGGTCGCTGTCATCAGGGGTCGTACCCGATCCAAAAGTGATCCTGGAGGCTCCTACCCTTGTCGCATCTATTGCGCACCCACTCTATTTCCTCCTGTTCAGTGGTTGCTTGGCGCTGGGATCTCAGAGCCTTTCCCATCTTCTATTCCTTCTCTTTCTGTGAGTCAGGTGAGAGATTGCTTCGGTGGCTACAACACTTTCCCTTGTCCTTTCTCTTGGGATTTTTGGTTGGTGGAACAAGTTCAATAGATGGGGTGGGTGGAGCGCCCCGTGTCTCATCTAAAAAGCTGCCATGGGAACATTGAAAAGGCTTATCCAAGATTTCAGATACGAGGCTGGCACGGTGCACTTGTACTGCTAAATGAGTTGTGCAATATGGGCCTTCATATCATGTATTGTTTGAACAATATTCTTCATTTCTTCCGCAGACATATCCCGAACATGTCGTGAAAATATCCCTCCAGAATGTTGACATGATTTTGCAAAATGCTGATTTGGCCAAAAAGCTCAGCCTGATAACACTCCACGGATTTCTGTACATGAGAATGGAATGGACCACGTGATCATCCTTTCAATGATCTGATCAACAATAGCCCGTGTCTACCATTGGTCCACCACCACCCTCGCAAGGAACTCATAAGGCATATTCACATACCCTTGCTGCATCGGTGGCACTGTACCACTGCCCTTGGGCTCCTCAGAAGCCTCGCCTGGCTGTGAAGTAGTGGTGTAATCCTCAAATGACAAGGATTGTTGCGAGGCTGCTCTTGGAAAATTTGTTGGGCCCTCTAGCATGCGTGTTCTAGCCCACAACAGATGATTTTAGACGTCTTTGACCAATGCAATGATTACAACGCCCTTTAGAGCCATTTTTAACCCAGATAATATGTAGCAGGGACACTGGCCTTCTTACAAAGTGCACGAATCAGGCATGGGAAGGGCATGCCCGCTCTGTCAGATAAGGCCTAGTCTCGCATGTCAATAGCTATAATATAGCCCACATTTATCCCGAACTTGTCCATGAAACACGCTAATAGGGAGGCATGAGAAGGTTGGAGCGTGTTGTCATTGCCTGTAGGCCACAACTTTTTTTGCACCATTGCCCACCACAACTTTGTAGTAAAATTCAAAGAAGCTTTGACATTAGTAACCTTGGGTTTGTGACCTAAGGCATAGCAGCCCCCCGAATGGCAATCCGTTCTACAATCCATGCCTAAAGTTCAGCCTGAGATGACGAATCGGGCATCTGCCCCTCATCTATAATCCGCAGGTGTCTAGCCATGAATAGTTAATCTGGAGAAGCCTGGTAATTCAGCCCAAATAGGAATCTGTTGATGGTGGTCTCTGAAATATCCACCCTTATACCACGCACCATCACATATGCCCGCGGAGACCTACTATCAGCGACTTGCTTCTTCACTTTTTTAGATTGGTTGCCCTCTACAGAGTTTAATAGACTAGCTGCATAGTTGGAATAAAACTCCTCAATGATGGCGGGCCCATAGTAACCAGGTGGTTACACCATCCAACCAAACTTGTACGATTAAAAAACATCTCTAATCTCTGAGATACTGTCAAGTTGGTCCGTAAGGACTCGAACAACAAAAATGACCGGCCGTTGTTGGAACCCCCTGGAGTCCTCGATCAGCCTGTGAATGTAAATAACTTTGGCTCCTAGGACTGTCAAATGGCCCTGCAGAAATACGATAAGCCACCTGGTGGTTTCGGGACCTATCGTCCGGGAGACTGTAAAATATATAGCCTCATCATCACTATCCCAGAGTTTGATCTCATCAGCCTGCTCCTCAGTGTCATGCCCGCTGGCCTCTAGAGTGTGCACCTATTGGTCTTGCTCCAGGACATCCTCCTCCTGCTCTGAGGCATCCTCCTCCTCCTCAACTTTCGTATGATGATCCCCCTCCTCAGACTGAGGGCCTCTGTTTTGACCCGCTGCACGATCCCATATAGTGCAATGAGAGTGAGGGGAAACATAGCCCGTAAAATGGACCTCAAACCCACCTGAGGAGTCATCACCTGAGTCACTCCCAGCTTGATGGCTAGATGACACAGTTGGGGAGTTGTGGAGACGTGATCCAGGCTCGTCCCTATCACTAAGTCTGATCAACCTTCGACGTAGACCCATAACACCTACAAGTATCACAGATAAATATAATCTGTTAGAAATTTTCGAACAAGCAGGTTGAGGCACTAATGGGTACTCAGACTTCCCCTGTGCCATAAAAGTGACAGTAACCCTTAAGAGTGGCATCACCCGGTCTATCATAGGGCTATTGCACTTAAGGAACATGTGTGAGTTAAATTCAAAATTGAACCAGATTACATTACGAAATAGGGTGGACTCAAGGGGTCCCTACACAGGCTATGCGATGTGACATAGTCTGTGACAGGGCCCATGAGGTGGGACTTGGCCATAAAATTAGAAGAGCTGGGACACGGACTATTAAATGGTCCATGGAAAAGTACACGGTCCGTAAGACAGGCAGTGGGAAGTCCCCCCTTTTTCGAGTCTTAGCCAACTTGCACACACACACAATTTATGCAATTTCGCACTATTTACTCACCATCTGCCAACATATTAGCATGCTCAACACGGTTTCACCAAGAGTGATCACAAAAATCCACAAAACTCATGAACTATGGTCAACACCTCAAGAACTAAATAATGCTGATTTTCACCACCATATGAAGCACCTGAGGCGCCACTTTCCTGCATTATGACTCATTAATCAAGGAAGTAAACAATTTTGAACAAAGATCTACACATGCACACACAAAAGTCTACACTAAAAGATGATGAACTTGATTTCTTACTTGGTGAATCACAATGGAGGGGAAGGCTTGCTTGAAAAAGTTGAAACCCACACGTAGATGGAGCTACGAATCGTGACATAGACTAACGAATCATCAAAAAATAAGATGGAATTTTTTTGGGTTTTTGGAAGGAGAAAACGTGAGATGGAGAGAGAGTGCCATGAGAGTTGAGAGAGAGTAAGAAAATATGAAAGTGGGTTATTGGGACAAGTTTGAGGGTTTTTAAATCCCCCTTGGTTAATTGAGTTAAACATTTCTCTCTCTTCTACACGTGTGACCTCATGGCCTGTGTCATGTGGAATGGCTTGTTTGGAACGAGAGACGGCTGCTCTCACGAGCCGTCAGACCTATAACGGTCAATGTATGAGGGACATGTGTCAACACTTGGGCAATTTTTGGCTTGAACTCAACTGGTTCATGTACGACAGCTCCACACAGGCAGATTCACGATTCATCATATGTAGTACGACCCATGTGGCGTATGTGGAGCTCTCTTTGAGCAAATTTTGGCCATTTCAGCCTCAAGTCATGCCTCTGACCATGCGTGCACTCACGAACTCCAAAATGACACCTATACTCACCTAGAAACACAAATCAAAAATAAGAAAAATGCATGACATATAAATTACAGCTTTTTTAAAAAACTATTACAGTGCATGGGTTGCCTCCCATGAAGCGCTTGATTTAACATCATGGCACGATGCAACTATATCTCCTACTTAGACTTCATCAATATGTATGACCTCGATCACTGAGGCTTCATCCACAATACCCAAGTGTTACTTCACTCTCTGCCTATTCACTTAGAAACGATCCCCATTTTCTGCTTCTAGATCAATTGCCCCATAGGGGAACACTTAGGTAATCGTATATGGGCCAGACCACCTAGACTTGAGATTACCTGGGAAAAGTCTCAATCTAGAGTTGTATAATAGTACCTTGTTACCAATACTAAAACTCCGTTGGGCAATATGCTTGTCATGTTGGAACCTTATCCTCTCTTTGTACAGTGCTGCACTCTCATATGCTTAGAGGCGAAACTCATCCAACTCATTGAACTGGTCAAGTCTCAGGTCAACTGCCTCATCCCAGTTCATGTTGAGCTTCTTCAAAGCCAGAGTGCCTTGTGCTACTACTCTACAAGTAGATGACAGGTTTTACCAAACACCAATTGATATAGGGACATACCAATGGGGGTCTTTTAAGCCGTCCTGTAAGCCCAAAGTGCATCTTCGAGCTTCCGCGCCCAATTAATTGTAGTCGCATTCATAGACTTGGCCAGGATCTTCTGGATCTCTCTGTTTGAAACTTCAACATGTCCACTCATCTGTGTGGTGATAGGTTATGGCCACTTTGTGCTATCGAACTCCGTACTTCGCTAGCACTGCATGAAAGACCTTGTTACAAAAGTGAGAACCCCATCACTAATGATAGTTTTGAGTGTCCTAAATCTGGAGTAGATGTTCCACCTCAGGAACTGGATAACACTCTTGCTTTCATTGTTTAGCAATGCAACCACCTCCACCTACTTAGAGACATGGTCCACTACCACAAAAATGTATTTCATGCCATAAAAGCTCATAAATGGGCCCATGAAGTCAATGCCCCATATGTCGAATATTTCAACTTCAAGAATAAGGTTCATGGGCAACTCCTGATGCCTAGAGATGTTGCCCTATCGCTGACACTAATCATACCCTAGCACTAAGTTATAGGCGTCTTTGAATATAGTGGGCCAGTAGTACCCACATTGCAGAATCTTCTTTGCTGTCTTGCCACCACCATGATGACCCCCTACTAAGGAAGAGCGACAGGCCTCTATGATACTCAACATCTCCACTTCTGGAATACACCGCTTGATGACCCCATCAGCACATGTTCAGAACAAGTAAGGGTCATCCTAGAAATACCTGTGCACATCATGAAGAAACGTTTTTCTCTGGTGAGGGTTAAGGCCCTTAGGCACAATTTCACTCACGAGAAAGTTAGCAAAATCAGCAAACCAAGGAATAAGGTCAACGGAAGTTACCAATACCGGCTTATTGGGAAAAGAATCATCGATGCTTAACCATTCCTATACTCTTAACTCATCCTCCAACTTGGACAAGTGGTCTGCTACCTGATCCTTAGATCCTTTTCGCTCTAACACCTCAAAGTCAAACTCTTGCAGCAGGAGAACCCACCTAATTAGCCTCGGCTTAGTATCTTTCTTTGCCATGAGGTATCTCAAGGCTGCATGGTCAGTGTCCACTATCACTTTTGTGTCCAATTAGTAGGCCCTGAACTTGTCAAATGCATACACCACAGCCAGTAATTCCTACTCAGTCATTATATAATTCTTTTGAGCATCATTAAGGGTCTTGCTAGCATAGTAGAAGGATGGAAAACCTTGTTGCGCTTCTGCCCAAGCATAACATCCATAGAAACTCCAGTCGCGCCACACATAACCTTAAAAGGGGCAGCCTAAACAGGTGCAACTACCACAAGTGCCGAGATCATCTTCTGCTTTAGAGTCCTAAATGCTTGTCGATAGCTTTCATCGATCTGAAACTTAATATCTTTCTCCAAGAGCTTGTACAGTGGGTGTGCAATCTTGGAGAAATCCTTAATAAACCAACGGTGGAATCCTGCGTGTCTATGAAAACTCGGGATCCCCTTTACAGATAGAGGTGGTGGTAATTTCTCTATCACCTCGATTTTTTGCTTTATCCACATCTATGCCCTTATCAAAAATCATATGGCCAAGAACTATCTCCTCATTGACCATGAAATGGTATTTTTCCGAATTTAACACCAAATTCACCTCCTCACAGGATGTAGTGCTTGCTAAGATTCAACAAGGAATCACTCACAGAGAAATCATCCATAAATACCTCGAGGTTTTCTTCAACCATGTCAGAGAAGGTCGACATAATACATTGCTGGAAGGTGGCTTGGGCATTGCATAAACTAAACGGGATTCTCCTAATGGAAAAAATGCCATATGGGCAAGTGAAGGTGGTCTTCTCCTGAACTTTCGGGGCTATATATATTTGATTGTAGCCCGAGTACCCGTCCAAGAAGCAGCACTAATCTCTACCTACAAATCGATCTAACATCTGGTCCATGAAGGGCATGGGGAAGTGGTCCTTCAAAGTCCACTTATTTAGCTTCCGATAGTCCATGCACACCCGCCATCTAGTGACAGGTTGTAAGGGGACGAGCTCATTGTTGTCATTAGCTACCATAATCATACCCCTTTTTTTAGGGACACATTAGACTGGACTAACCCACCGAATGTCAGAGATGGGGTATATCACCCTAACATCTAGCCACTTAATGATCTTTATTTACCACCTCTTGCGTGGGTGGATTCAACCTGCACTGGTGTTTGATGTTGGGCACACAGTTATCCTCCAACTTGATCTTGTGCGGGCATATCCCTAAAGAAATCCTTATAATATCTTCAATGGTCCAACCAATAACACATTTTTAACTTTTAGAGGACCCCCAACAATGCCTTCACCTAGTCCTCCTGAAGATCTACAGCAACAATCACCGGAAGAGTGTTATTAGTGCCCAAAACTGCATACCTTAAGTGTTGGGGCAACTTTTCGAGCTCCACAACTGGAGGCTCCTCGATAGAAGGTTTGGCTAGCAGTGTAGATCTACTCTATAGGTCCAAGTCCAACTTTCTGGGTACAAATAGTCTGGTTCCCCTACTTTGTGATGCATTAACAATATCATAATACCCATTGATACCGTCCTCTGGGAAATTCATCAACACCGCTGCTAGTGTTCCACACTCATCTTTTCTTCAGGTGGAATTTCAAAAAGATAGTCATTATCCATATCCATGACATATATTACAGCCACCTCTTTGGGTCTCTTCATCACCGTACACACACTGGACTTTGCCTCTTTAGTTTTCAATCTAAAGGTGAGCTCCCCTTGCTCCACATCTACCAATGCCCTTCGAGTATCTAAAAATGGTCTCCTAAGGATGATAGGAACTTCACAATCCACCTGAAAGTACAAAATGACAAAATCTGCAGGAAAGATGACCCTACCCACATGGACCAGTACATAACACAAAATCCCCAGGGGCCGCTTCACTGATCTTTCTGCCATGAGTAGCTGCATTGTAGTGGGTGTGGGGACTCCTAAGCCCAACTGCTTGTAAACTTCCAGTGGCATCAAGTTGATGCTGGCACCCAGATCACCAAGAGTCCTCATAAAGTCATAAGCTCCAATAGTACATAGGATAGTAAAGGCTCCCAGATCTTCCTTCTCCTTAACAAGGGATCTTGTAGCAATGGCACTACAACGATGAAGATTGTTTACCAGCTCGATCATGGCTGTCCTCTTCTTAGTTACTAAGTCTTTCATGAACTTATGTAGCCTGACATCTACTCAAGTGCCTCCATTAGAGGGATATTCACTGATATCTCCTTCAGCATAGACAAGAATTTCTGAAATTTGCCATCTCCAACCTTCTGCTGCAACCTCTGTGGAAATGGTGGTAGTGGCTTAGGAATGGTCGGTAAAGGCTGAGTTGCTGGTTTGTCTAACTCTTGTGCATCAGTGGCAGCCTCAGGCTCTATTGGTTCCACATCAATCTCTTCACTCACATCATCAACATACACCTCCACAAGGTCAGATACCTTGCTATCAACTTTATCCATACCTGCATCACTAGCTATAACAGGGTCAGAAAGTACCTTATCGTTCCTCGTAATTATAGCCATGTAGTGACCATCATTCTTTGGGTTCTAAATAGTGTAACTAGGAAGTGACCCCGCTTTCCTCTGATTTAATGAGGCTGACAATTGACCCATTTGCTACTCTAGTTGCTTGATTGAGGTGGAATGCGAATCGACCAGCTGCCAAACATTGGACATTTCTCCTTTTATGTCTCGCACCCCTACCTCAGTAGACTCAACTTTGGAAAGAACCTTTGCTATCATCTCTTCTATTTTCAAGTTTCCACCACCATCATTCTGACGCTCACGGTTCCTATATCCATCTCTATTATGCAAATTTCCTTCATAGTTCTCACCATAGTTCTGACCTTGATTACCAACGTTGAATGGCCAGTAACCTCCTGGCTACCAAGAAGTTCGCCTACTGATCATAATTATAGCATTGATCATCATACTTGGGCATTGTATACACAACTTTCACCTTTTCTGTGCCTCTATTTAGTAGTCGCTTCGTCAGCAAGTCCAGTTAGGTTCGCATATGGGCCATGTGTTGATCTGCTTCCTCCTCTTTCTTGTGCTGTTCTGAAGGTATCTCAAAGAGAACCTAGAGCAGTCTCTATCTCAGGTGTACCATGCTCTGTTATTCTTGGCTACCTGACCCAAGATCACCACTATATCCGGGAACTTTCTGGACATGTACGATCCTCCACAAGAAGCGTCAATGATAGGCTTCATTACAAAGTCGCAAGACCTGTAGAAGACTAATTTTAAGTGCTCATCTGGTGAGGTGGTGATTTGGGCACTGCTTAAGCTTCTGCCTGAATCTCTCTTAAGTTTCATATAGTGCTTTATTCGGCAGTTGCTTATGATACCCAATGTCATCTGTGATATTTAACTGTCTCTACGCAGGAAAGTATCTCCCTAAGAAGACTTCTTTTAATTCTCCCTAAGTGCAGATGGAATCATGTGGGAGCTCATTCAACCACTTTATCGCCTTATCAGTATGAGACAATGGAAACAACCACAACCTAAGTGCTTGCAGACTGACCCCTGGGATACCGGTCGATTAACATGTCGCCAAAAACTTCATGAAATGCTGATTTACATCCTCAATTGTTGCCCCGTTGAACAACCCTTTCAACTATAGCACCTGCAGCATAGTACTAGTGATGGTGAACTTGACACATGTAGGCAATGGGGGAAGCACTATTGCTCCAGTGGTCCCAACACCCTCATCATCATCATTTATTGCTTAGGGTTGCTAAGGTCTTTGGGTCTTACACCGGGTTGCTGATGTTATAGTGGTGGCAGTGACACTTGTCTATGTGGAGTCACCGATGGCACCTAATTACCAGCAAGGTCATCTTCACCCAAACTGTCGTTTCCCTCACCTGTAGGGTTTATAGCCAACTCTATTTGTCTTGCTGAGTCACGTTCTTAGGAATTCATTTTGCGGATTGACTTAGTGAGCTCGGGGTCATAGGGAACAAGTGTTTCACCCTTACTTTGGGTGTTTGGAATGCAATGCTAGATTCCTACCAAGAACTAAAACAAAAAATAAAAGTAAAATTAGGGACTAGTATTACACACAAAAAGTAGCAACTAATAGACTATTATTTCGCCATATTCCCTGGCAATGGCGAAAAAATTTTATACGCCCAAATTTACACTCCAAAAGAAATAGTAAGAAGTCATTGATCAAATATAGAACTCAATAAGAGTTGAGGTCGAACCCATAGGGAATGAGTAAGAATAAATCTATTAGCACCCTTTTCAGATGTAATATTTATTCCCAAAATGAAACTACATATAGTAAATAGGGGATTTTGGTTTTTTCAAACTAAATTACTAAAGTAAAGTAACAAACGAGTACAAAACCTACTGGATTTTAACCGATTAATGCAAAGCTAGGATTGTGTTCCCATGATACCTGATGTGATAGCCAAATCTATGTGCTAAACTTGTTCATGACTGTATATACAAGATCTAACAAGTTATGTAACACTTAATTCACCTTTCGGTCCTTCTTAGGTGTATTTCATTCATCACCTTTTGGTATCAGAACGTATACGTATTAACCCTTGTTATCGACCCCAGACTACTCTCACATTTCAATGTCAAGTACTTAAACTAGGTTAAAAACTATGAATTTCTATTATTAGAACTCTTTTCCTAGACACTGTATCTCTTTCAGACATGTAACGAATTCAGGCTTACCCTAATTCGTCCATTCATTAGGGATGAAGTTAAAGTGAATAACAGTACGGTATATATGCCAATCAATCCCAAGATTTATCCCATATTCGTCTATCTTATTTATTTATCATGGTTCTCACAAACCTAATTGTGTGGGTTTAGCCTAGCATGTTCAAGAGAGATAACCCACAACAATATGAATAATTCATAATAAAGAACTTACTATTGAAGAATTAGTGAATCCACATATTACAATCTCGAATAAGATAATTGAAATCCTAAAGTTCAATAAAATTGCAAGCAAAATACTGTTCTCTTATGTTCTCTGTCTCCAGTAGTCCAAGACTAAGTAAAAATGGAATAGAAATTATATATATACATATATATGTACACACAAGGAAAATCTAATCAAACTTAAAATAGGAAAAGTCACGCCGGCATAGATACAGACCACTACACGGCCAGTGTGGCAGTAGACAGATCGTTTACTAGTCTGTGTGGTAATACTTGTCTTTAAATTCTTTGTGTTTCACTGCGTCATGCCTTACATGCATCAGCACGGTCTGTAAGAAGGTTCATGGACCGTGAACAGGCCTATCACGTCGTACTTGTGCAAATTCTACAATTTTTTTGCAGTAATTACTCCTTTCACATCACTTGACGGCACTTGGTATGAGTCGTGTCAATCCCCGAGGTTCATGTAGTGTGTTGTGGGGCATGCCTTAGGTAATTTTCATCCATCTCCTTGCCATGTCATCTCAAGCTAAGCCCATTGTGCCAAGTGTAAGGCCACGGTGGGCCTCACGACTCAAAGACTATCACACGAGTCGTAAAGGTCCTCGTGATCTGTCACTTGGTTTCATTTCCTCCTTAGTAGCCTAGGACACTCCTGCATGCCCTCCTACGGTTAGTGTGACATCACACGAGCCGTGAAGGGCTCAGTATACCTACACTTTGTCTTTTTTACGTTCATTTCACTATTGTTCATCAGTTTATCCATGCCTCAATCACTTTTAAAAAATAACTGTAATACCCCACATCCTACTTGTACTAGTCCTATGCACATGAAACATGATATGGCTTGGTCAGATTAGCGTCCATTTTTAAAAGTGCCTGAATCTCAAATTAGAGGGCAATATGTATGTCGAACACTTAAAAAGGTCCGGTGTATACAAGTTTTAAGTCGAATAGAGGAGATCACAACCTTAAAGGAAGTGAAAGAAGTGATGTGGTTATAGGACTTAGGAAGCTAGCAGTTGAGTCACCTACTTGCTTAGCTTAAATTTGCTAGCTATATGGAGATGAGGCCCGACGCTGGATCTGTCCAAGTCCAATAACGAATAAAGTCTGGGTTAAGGGTGTGACTTGAGCTCATGTTTTAGCATCGTAGATGGACAATATTTATAGCCCAAATACATCACAACTTACTTAATAATTTGGGCCCAAACTAAGTAAGGAGAAAGGGGGAAAATAGGCAGCCAAGGCCCATCAATTTGCAACCCCTTTATGCCTAAGTGAAAAGGACAAGCTGCTACATCACCACCTTGAAAATATAAGGCTTAAACCACACAATATAGTTGGCCAAAGGGTTCTTTGAAAAGGTCTTACAAATAGCACCTTTAAAGTCATTTTAAACTTGGAAAAAAAATCAGCTTTCACAAAGTTTTCTCTCTACTCTTTCTTAGCTTTACAAAGCAGCCATAAGGAAACTTTTAGGGTTATTAAAGAAGATCTGAACCTTGAAGGTAAAGGTAAGTAAAAATATTTGTGTGCTTAGTATGTTTTTTCATGAAAAATAAGAGAACTAGGCTGGTATTACTTGTGCTGAAATTTTGGACAACATGTGTTCCAAAGATTGTTGTACACTTTTCCTTTTTATTTGGGAGCTTTTCTCTTCTTGGTTTTCTTGAGTATGAAGGAAATTTGTTGTTCTTAATGAGTTTTAGTTCTTTAATAATGTTAAAAGGTCACTGCACTATTTTGTTCTATGTAAATAATCGAGTTTTAATGTGTTATATTAAATGTGTTGTTAGTAGAAATTGTGGGTTGATTGATTGAGGACTATGGTCTTACTTCCTCCACTTATTTTGAGAACTGTTTTTGGATTGTTTTAATGTGTAAATATGGTGGGAATAGTTTGATTAAAGTTGGAACAAGTTTGGAATTGTTAACGTCAAAATTTAGCGAAGGGACGTAATGTTACGTTGCCTACTTGTATGTTGTGTATAATTGTTATGTGTTGTGCTTCATGAGATTTTGTGAGACTGTTATGTCTATTAAAAATTATGATTAGAGGCAAAAAGATTGAAAAAATACGCGCAGGTTGATAATTACACGCTTGCTGCCTGTGTGCTGTTGTTATGAGATTGGACTGCCAAGATGTATCTATTGGCTGCTAATACTAGTTTTATCACCTATTTTACTGTAGATAAATATTTGGAGGACAAAAAGGTTATTTTGAGGTAATAGCAAGGTGTTACAACGAGGTATGTAAGGCTACTTGATTTTGTATTATTTGGCATGGAATATAGATCCCTCCTTAGCACATAAAGGCACTTACAAACTCCGACAT
This sequence comes from Solanum clarkiae, assembly GCA_011800125.2. Classification (NCBI taxonomy): domain Eukaryota; kingdom Viridiplantae; phylum Streptophyta; class Magnoliopsida; order Solanales; family Solanaceae; genus Solanum; species Solanum clarkiae. The sequence continues at coordinate 27,094 of JAABOM020061395.1, forward strand.
AATTAATAATTGTTTCTTCACTCTTTCACATGTTCATATGCTCCCATACATAGTCATTTTCATATCTACATACATACTTGGATACCAATATACATGGATTCTTGTTGTTAAATAAAGTTCACAAGTTGTTTCATCTCCTATGTATTTTATTATTTGTGTAACCTACTCTTTTCGTTGTGGTATTGTCTTGTATAGTTCTTCACATGTCACATGCTATATCTATATCTCCAATATTATGACCACAAAAAGAATCATCTCAAAAGTTATTGAAAGATAAAATAAGTTTCTTATTAATGGGTGGTAGCCCAGGGGTGGAAGAATCACCTAGCATGGGTCGATCCCATTACGGGGGGTATCCCATGGGTGAAAGGAAATCCTAGCATAGGTCAATATCGCTATTGATTTGCCACTGATCAGCTGGTCATTTGTTTTGTAGGTTTTGCACATATTATACAGTCACAAAAGGTAAAGTAATAGAAAGGACGTAAAGTACATGATTCCACAATGTTACTAAAGGTGGTCTCTTATCCTTACACTAGTGCATGATTTCATTTGAGTTGTTACTTCATATACAGTATTTCCTTACTTACATATTCAGTACATTATCTCGTACTGACGTCCCTTATGGGGGACCTGCATTTCATGCTGCAGGTACAGGCACTAGTAGATCTCCCCAATAGGAGTATAGGATATCCAACTACAGTTACCGAGCTCCAGGTTGCTTCGGGGCTTCGTGTGTGTCTAGAGCATACATTTTTGTATTGTATAGTTAGTCAAGGCGAGGCTTATCCGGACATTTATCAGATACTTTTCCTTATCTAGAGGCTTTATGGACAATGTAAAGTAAAGTGTGTTCATGTCTCGTACTTTATACATCGTGGCTCCAACGGCCAGTCACATGCATTTCCTTTTGGCTTGTTATTACTGTTTACCTTCTTGAATGCATGTTGAATGTGGAAACCCCTTATAATATGTGTAGAAAGTGCATGGGTACAGGTTGGTTCTCCCGAGCCTTATTGGCAATGGGTGCCAGTCTGTCTTAATGGGACTTTGGGCGTGACAAAAGTGGTATTAGAGCGGTCATCCTAGGGAGTCTACAAAGTTATGTCTATGTAAAGTTATGTTTATGGATGTGTTGTGCCCTATATTTATAAGCAAGAGGCTACGTGGCATTTAGGAGTTGTCATTTTCTTTTCATTCCTTAGATCGTGCCATAAAGCTAAGTGTAATAGGTGGATTGTGACTAACCTCTAAATTCTTTTGCACTGTAAGTATGCCAGAAACAAGGAAAAACAAAAGCAAAGGTAAGGAAGTAGAAGTGGTAGTTGGTATACCTAGTGGGGTGAGACAACGATACAAGGCTCAAGATTAGTCTCTACTGTAAACATCTCCAACTCCTCCAGCTCCTGATGAACAAGGAATTAGTGAAACTCCCCCAGAACCACCTATCGATGCTACCATGCAGGATCTAAGAAATGCAATCCAACTATTGACTATTATAGTTACTGGCAAAGGTCAAACACAAGAAGACCCAGCTATAGGTATAGGCGGTGTGAATAGGGCAGCTAGCACGAGGGTACGTGACCTCCTTAATTTGGACCCTCCATCCTTCACTGGGTCAGATCCTAATGAAGATCCATAAGACTTTGTTGACCAGATTCAACAAACTTTAGATGTTATGCATGTGAGTGATACAGAAGCTGTTGAGTTAGCGATATATAGGTTGAAGGGTGTGGCTATATTGTGGTATGAAGGTTGGAAGCAATCTAAGGTTATAGATGCTTCTCCAACTACATGGAAGGAGCTCAAAGAGGCATTTATTGACCATTACTTCCCATTAGAGATCTGAGAAGCCTGTGTAGATTAGTTCTTGAATCTCCACCAAGGGAATATGGGCGTGAAGGAGTATCTCCTTTAATTTAATTCCCTGGCCAGGTATGCTCCTAACATAGTTTCCACTATGGAAGATAGAGTTCATCAATATGTGGATAGATTAGATACATATCTGGTTAGAGACATTACTTCCTTGAATAAAGACATGGATATAGCAAGGAGGCAAGATTTTGTATAGAAACTGGAGGATCTGAGGCAAAGGATAAGAACACAAGAGTTGGAAAGGGGGCAGTCCAGAGGGCCAGAGTTATGGGGCAGTTTACACCATCCTAAAGTGAGCTTAGGCCTCGAGTTCCTAATAGGCCACCTAGGCTATTATCCTCCTACTCTACAGCTAGTGCTCCACCATAACTCCAAGGGTCTAGAAGTAATCAATTTGGCCCAAGAGTGAAGGATAAGGTGCACAGACAACGGGATATTTGACAAGCCAGCAAATGACTCCTAGGTAGCCTTGAAAACAATGTGGGAGAAGTCATTTAAGTACATGTTATGTTGGGACATATGTTTGTTATTGGTGTGGTGCACCAGGGCATATGATGAGAGAATGCCCGAGGAGACATATGGGTGATATAGCACAATCTACTAGGTCAGCTATTACATCATCGTTATCAGTTCCTCCATTAGGTAGGGGTGAACAAGCAGCTACAGGTTGTGGTAGAGGTATTAGAGGGGTAGCTAGCTCTAGTGGAGTCCAGAGTCGCACTTATGCTCTGGGGAGTCGGCAAAATTTAGAAGCTTCACCCGATGTGGTCAAAGGTACATTGTCCATATTTTACATAATGTATATGCATTGATTGACCACGGTTCTACACTATCATACATCACTCCACTCATTTCTGGGAACCTTAAGGGAACACCCAAATTATTAAACAAATCATTTGAAGTGTCTACACCAACTGGTGAATCTACTATAGCTAGAAGGGTTTATTATGACTGTGACACGTTGGTTGACCTTATTGAGGTAGAAATGGTGGATTCGATATTATAATAGGTATGAGTTGGTTAGCTTCTTTCTATGACCATCATGGATTGCCGAACTAAGAGAGTATACTTCCATTTTCCAAATGAGGTAGTCCTAGAATGGGAAGGCAATCTTGGGGTACCAAAGGGTAAACTTATATCTTATTTTAAGGCAAGGAAGATGATATCTAAGAGATATATATGTCACTTAGTTAGAATGAGGGATATGGAGGGAAAATCACCAACTCTTCAATAAGTTCTAGTAGTGAATGAATTTGTTGATGTGTTTCCTGAAGATCTTCCAAGATTACCTCCAGAACGAGAAATAGATTTTGTTATTGACCTACTTCTAGACACTCAACCTATTTCCATCCCTTCATATAGAATGGCCCCGGCAAAACTTCGTGAATTAAAAGAGAAGCTAAAAGACTTATTGGAGACGGGTTTTATAAGGCCTAATGTCCTCATGGGGTGAACCAGTGTTATTTTTACATAAAAGGGATGGTACTTAGAGAATTTGTATCGACTATCAACAATTGAATAGGGTGACAATTGGGAACAAATACCCCGTCCCCATGATTGATGATTTATTTGATCAGTTATAGGGTGCCAAATTCTTTTCAAAAAGTGATTTGAGATCAGGTTATCACCAAGAGAGGGTGAAGGAGAAAGATACCAAAGATAGCTTTCAGAATACACTTTGGTCACTTTGAATTTCTTGTCGTGTCATTTGGGCTAATGAATGCACCAGTAATTTTTATCTAATGAATAGTGTATTCAAGCCATTCTTAAATATGTTCGTGATAATCTTTATAGATGATATTTTGGTATATTCAATATCATAGGAGGACCATGCAAATCACTTACGACAGGTGTTACAAGTTCTTTGTGATTGACAGTTGTATGCCAAATTTTCTAAATTTGAATTTTGGTTAAAATTAGTGGTACTCTTGAGTTATATTGTATTCGATGAAGAAATAAGGTTTGATTAACAAAAGATAGAGGCTGTGAAAGATTGGCCAAGGCCAACAACACCCACGGAAGTTCAGAGCTTCCTAGGGTTGGTAGGTTATTACAAAAGGTTTGTTGAAAGTTTTTCTTCTAGTTCTACACCTTTAACAAAGTTGACACATAAAGAAACCAAGTTCCAATGGAATGATGCATATGAAAGGAACTTCCACGAGCTGAAAAATAAGCTAACTTCTGCACCTGTGCTAGTATTTTCTGAAGGTACCGAGGGGTATGTAGTGTATTGCAATACTTTAGGAGTTGGCATAAGGTGTGTATTGACACGGCATGGTAAGGTAATTATGCCTCTAAACAACTATGACTGCATGAGAAAAACTATCTGACATATGACCTTGAGCTTACAGCAGTTGTGTTTGCTCTGAAAATATGGCATCACTATTTATATGGGGTTCACGTTGATGTATATACTGATCATAAGAGCATGCAATAAATCTTTAAGAAGAAAGTCATAAATTTAAGGCAGCGAAGATGGCTAGAGATAATAAAGGTTTATGAGGTTGATATACTATACCATCTAGGGAAAGCAAATGTGGTAGCCGATGCTCTGAGTCATAAGACAATCATGAATATCAGTGATCAGGCCATGGTAAATCAAGGTGTGGATAAGGTCTATGTCAACTAGATAGTTAGGGAGTTTGCCTTATTGAAACCCCAAAGGAAGATATTGTTGTGCATAATGTCGCAGAGTCTTCATTGGTAATGGAGGTGAAAGAAAAATAGTTCAAGGATCATATTCTACGACGACTTAAGGGAAAGGTGAGTCAGGGTACGATAAAGGGCTTTGACCTTACACCAAATGGAGTACTTTATTGCCAAAATAGATTATGTGTTGCTGATATTAATGGACTAAGAAAGAGGATAATGGAAGAAGCCCATAATTCCAAATATTTCATCCATCCAAGATCAACTAAGATGTATCATGACCTGAAGGGAATGTTTTGGTAGGGAAGCATGAAAAAGGACCTTGCAAAATTTGTGGCTCAATGTCCAAATTGTCAATAAGTCAAAGTAGAACACAAAAAGTCAGGAGGTTATATGCAGTGTATAGAGCTTCCAATGTGGAAGTGAGATATGATTAATATGGATTTTATTACTGGGTTGCCTTGCTCATTTCAGAAGTTTGACTCCATATGGTTAATAGTTGATAGACTCACAAAGTCAGCATACTTCTTGCTAGTTAAGAGTGATTATATAGCTGAAGAGTATGCCAAGCTATACCTCAAAGAGATAGTCAGGCTACATAGGGTCTCAATCTCCATTATATCTGATCGAGGAGCTCAATTCACTGCAAAGTTTTGGAAGTCCTTCCAAAGGAGTTTAGGGACACAAGTGAATTTGAGCACAACTTTCTACCATAAGACAGACGGTCAAGTAAAACGCACTATTTAAACACTTGAAGATATGTTGTAAGCTTGTGCATTGGACATTAAAGGTAGATGGGTATACCATTTTCTACTTATTGAATTTTCCTATAATAATAGCTACCACATAAGTATCAAGATGGCACCTTATGAAGCTTTATATGGAAGGAAATATATGTTATCAATTGGATAGTTTGAAGTGGGTGGAACTACCTTGCTTAGGCCAGATCTAGTACAAGCCATGAAAAAAGTTAGGGTAATACAACAGCGGCTAGAAACAGCCCAAAGTTGTCACAAATTATATGCGGATGCTAGAAAGAGAGGACTGAAATTTTCAGTAAGGGATTATGTATTCTTAAAGGTATCACCAATGAAAGGTGTTATGAGATTTGGTGGGAAGGGAAAGTTAAGCCCACGTTACATATGGCCGTATCAAATTATTACGAGGTTTGGGCAGATTGATATGAACTAGAGCTACCCCAAAAGCTTTCAATGGCTCATGCGGTTTTTCGTGTCTCAATGCTTCGAAATAGGTGACCCATCCCATATCACTCCTATTGAAGATGTGCAGGTTACAAAAGATATCACCTATGAAGAGGTACCTATTGCTATTCTAGATCGTCAAGTTAAGAAGCTAAGGAATAAAGAAATAGCTTTAGTAAAAGTACTTTGGAGGAACCACCAAGCAGAAAAGATAACATAGGATCCTGAGGAAGCGATGATATCTAAGTAACCATACTTATTTGAAGCAAAAAAGAAAGTCCAACATGCAAAATTAGGGCATTACTAGGTACGTGTGTTTGAATATTTATTGCATTATCAAAAGTTTATTTAAGTAAAGGTCTAAACTTGGTTAAGCTATCCAGTTATACTAACATTCGATGATGAACATTCCTAAGGGGGGAAGATGTAAAATCCCACATCCTATGTGTACTATTCCTATACACATGAAACATGATATAGCTTGGTCAAATTAGCACCCATTTTTAAAAGTTCTTGAATCTCAAATTAGAGGGTGATATGTACGTCTAATGCTTAAGAGGGTCGGGTGTATACAGGTTTTAAGTCAAATTGAGGAGATCATGACCTTAAATAAAGTGAAAGAAGTGAGGTGCTTGTAGGACTTAGGAAGCTAACAGGTGAGTCACCTACTTGCTTAGCTTAAATTTTCTAGCTAGACGGAGATGAGGGCCGACGACGAATCTGTCCAAGTCCAATAATGAATAAAGTCCGAGTTAAGAGTGTGACTTGAGCTCATGTTTTAGCATCATAAATGGACAATATTTATAGCCCAAATACATCATAACTTACTTAATGATTTGGGCTCAAACTATGTAAGGAGAAAGGGGGAAAATGGGCAGCCAAGGCTTATTAATTTGCAACCTATTTAGGCCCAAGTGAAAAGGACAAGTTGTTGCATCACCACATTGATGATATAAGGCTTAAACTACGTGATAAAGTCTGCCAAAGGGTTCTTTAAAAAGGGCTTACAAATAACACCCTTTAAAGTCATTTTAAACTTGGAAAAAAAATCAGCTTTCACAAATCTTTCTCTCTACTCTCTTAGCTTTATAAAGCAGCCACAAGGAAACTTGTAGGGTTCTTAAAGAATATCTCAACCTTGAAGGTAAAGTTAATTTAAAATACTTGTGTTTTCAGTATGGTTCTTCATGAAAAACAAGAGAACTAGGCTAGTATTTCTTGTGCTAAGATTTTGGACAGTATGTGTTCCAAAGATTGTTATACACTTTTATTGTTTATTTGGGAGCTTTTCTCTTCTTGGTTGGCTTGAGTATGAAGGAAGTTTCTTGTTCTTAATGAGTTTTAGTTCTATAATGATGTAAAAAGGTCGCTGCACTATTTTGTTCTATGCAAACAATTGAGTTTTAGTGTATTATCTTAAATGTGTTGTTAGTAGAAATTGTGGGCTGATTGATTGAGGACAATGGTATTACTTCCTCCATCTATTTTGAGAATTGTGTTTAGATTTTTTTGGGACTATTTTATGGTATAAATATGGTGGGAACAGTTTGGTTAAAGTTGGAACAGGTTTGGGATTGTTGACGTTGAAATGCAGCGAAGGGACGTAATGTTATGTGCCTACTTGTATGTTGTGAATAATTGTTATGTGTTGTGATTTATGGGCTGTTATGAGACTATTACGGCACTAAAAAAGTCTACACGTGATATGTATTTTAGAATGTGTATCAAAAATTACGGTTAGAGGCACAAAAATTGAAAGAATATGCATGAGTTGATAATTACACGCTTGCTGCTCGTGTGTTATTTTTATGAGATTAGGCTGTCAAAATGTTTCTATTGGCTGTTAAGTTCTAGTTTATTACCTACTGTATTATAGATAAAAATTTGGAGGAAAGGAAATTTATTTCGAGGTAATAGCGAGGTGGTACAACGAGGAATGTAAGGCTACTTAATTTAGTATTATTTGGCATGAAACATAGATCTCTCCTTAGCACATAAAGGCACTACATAACTAATAACTGTTTCTACACTCTTTCACATGTTCATATGTTCCCATATATAGTCATTTTCAGATCTTCATGCATACTTGGATACCAAGATACATGGATTCTTGTTGCTAAATAAAGTTCACGAGTTGTTTCATCTCCTATGCATTTCATTATTTGTGTAACCTACTCTTTTTGTTGTTGTATTGTCTTATGTAGTTCTTCACATGTCATATGCAATATCTACGGTTCTACAACTCCAATATTATGACCACCAAAAAAATCATCTCAAAAGTAATTGAAAGATAAAGTAAGTTGCTTATTGATGGGTGGTAGCCCAGGTGTAGAAGAATCACCTAGTATGGGTCGATCCCATTACGAGAGGTATCCCAGGGGTGAAGGGAAATCCTATCATAGGTCGATCCTGATATAGATTTACCACTGATCAGCTAGTCATTTGTGTTATTTGTTGTGCATAGATTATACAGTAAAGAAAGGTAAAGTAATAAAAAGGACACATGACTCCACATTGCTACTGAAGGTGGTCTCTTATCCTTACACTAGTGCATGATTTCATTTGAGTTTTTATTTCATATAGTATTTCCTTCCTTATATATTCTGCACATTATCTCGTACTGATGTCCCTTACGGAGGACTTGCATTTTATTTTGCAGGTACAGGTACTAGTAGATCGTCCCAGTAGGAGTACAAGATATCCAGCTGTTGTTACCGAGCTCCAGGTTGCTTTGGGGATTTGTGTGTGTCTAGAGCTTATATTTTTGTATTGTATAATTAGTCGAGGCGAGGCCTATCCTAATGCTTATTAGATACTTTTCCTTATCTAGAGGCTTTGTAGACAATGTAAAGTAAAATGTGGTCATGTCTCGTACTTTAGACATCGTGGCTCCAACGGCCTAGTCACATGCATTTCCTTTTGGCTTGTTATTACTATATACCTTCTTGAATGCATATTGAATGTGAAAAATACTTATAATATGTCTAGAAAGTGCATAGGTACAGGTTGGTTCTCCCAAACCTTATCGGCGACGGGTGTCAGTCCGCTTTAATGGGACTTTGGGTGTGATAATAACAAAAACACACATCAAAATAACAACTTTGCTTAAGAAGGAGCAAAAATCCTTCGTTTAAAGTGTTACAAGAGTCGTATTTCTACGACTCATCAGGAATTACTATCAGTAAGGATTACAATACCCTCGTAGATTCCAATCGTGAGACTACACTGAATATGTATTATTCTTGTATTATCAATAGATAGTTTATTGCATATTAAACTCTTTATGAAAAATGAAATCTTGAATAGAAATTTTCTATGCCATATTTTCTTTCTATAGGACAAAGTCAAAGCCAATGTTTCTACTTTTATTAACAATAAGAGAGGATATTTCTAGGTCGACAAAAAAAAATTAGTGCAAGAATTCTAGTATTAACACCAAATTGCAAGAGCATACCCTCACATATAGGTTCAATTGATGGAAATGGAAGAACTTGAGAAGAGATAGAAAGTAAAGTCTCTGGGAAAAAAATTGACTTCGATATGGACAAAATTTTCAACGACAAATTTTTCATTTGAAAAGAATTTTGAAGTTTAACTAAGAGTTTAACCTATCGTTCAACTTCAACAGCCATAAAATTCAGCCATAAAAGTAAAATTTTTAAAGAGAAGTTGAGAAGGCTAAAGAAAATGCGGAAGTTGAAAGTGAAGAAATAACAAAATATTAAAGGGGGAAAAGCGGAGCATACCTAAACTTGGAAGCCAGTTGAAAGGATGAAGAAAATGAGTATTTTTTCTTTTCTATTTCTAAAAGCTCTATGAATGAAAGAAACTCTTAAGCAAGAGAGAATTAATTTTTAATATTTTTCGATTGTGACACCTAAAAAAATTATCAAAATGCTTCTAGGAAGGAACCATGTGTGTAACGCGTTCTCCCATGCTATGATCGTAAATCCGAGACCGAATATACGATCAACGTGAAAAATTGAGTGAGAAAATTATCTCGACTCGATTTTAGAGCAACCGAGTCAAAATAAATTTTTTACTAATTAATTTCACGATAGTAAGCATTCGCCCCCAGGGTGCAACATACCTGGGATGCAGATCAACACTTAGCATTTTTTTTAGTTTTCGACGGGAAGCTCGAATTCGCGAAAAAATGTGAAATACACATGTCCGCGCCCCTAGCACCACGCGGACATATTGTATCAGATAGAAAACTTTTTCTTTTGTTTAAGGAGGGGCAGTTTCAACTTTTCCCACCTTTATTAAACCATAATTAGTCGGTTTTCACCCGATTAATCCATAAATAATGCCTTACTTCTTCATTAAAGCTAGAATAGTTTCAAGAAAACCCAAGCGTAGAATTAAGAACCCAGCTAGGGCTTCAAGAATCTCTTCGATCCTTCCAAGAATTTGAATTCTCATGTATGTAAGTCTCTCTAAAAATTATCTTACTAATCATTTAGTAACTTAAATACTAGTTTTCACCCAAGATAACAATTACATGTTGAGAGTAAAAGTCCCTATATTTCTTGTAAGTTTATTAAAGTACTATTCATGAACAAATTCTTGATAAGTATCATGACTCTTGTTGGTTTTACAGTTGATTCAAGATATTGAAACAAGATTTATAACTATGGATGAAATTATGTGAACTCTTTGATGTATTTCATGAAAAGTTTTAAAGTTTACAGTTTTAGGTAAGTCTATAAACTATTTGAAGTTCTTATTTTTGCAAGATATCTGAGAAATAAAGACTATTTTGAAATACCTTGCACTGATACAACTTTCAGACAAAGAAAAGAGTTGAGTTGAGCAAAAGTTTAAGAAAAGCTAACTTGGGCTGTCCCCAAAAGATCAAAGATATATTTTGAGAACTCATATTCCTAAAGTTGAGCAACATATAAGTTATTTTAGGAGTAGTATTGAGCACGGATATGAGTGAGAGTAGATTAATAACTTGAACTCATAAACTACATAGCCAGTGTAGGATAGGATTGTACCAAACTACATCTTCTCATTTGCCACTGAGATGGCCCAGTTTTGGGATGGATCCACTCCCCTAGTTTTTCGTCCCCTACCCTGGAAAAGTACGGGATGGAAATGGCAGCATGGGAAAGGCGTTGTATCACCACGAAGCTCATAGTGGTGGTTATCAGTTAGAAAAACTCCACAACTTAGAGCAAGTGAAGTTTTACATACAGATTTTCAGCATGTTTATTTTCAGCATACAGAGTACTTATTACTTATGTTATCTTATTCTGAGATATGATTTATGTACTTTGAGAAATATTGCATTACTTGTGTTGCCGTTTTGGCCATTTTACATACTGTACATTCCACGTACTGACGTTCATAGGACCAGCATCATTTCATGATGTAGATTCAAGTGACAGAGTCCCTCAACAGTTGTTCATTCAGGACTAGACATCATCTAGCTATGGTGCGGCCACTTCTCAGCTGGAAGCTTGGAGTCTTTAATTTTGTTCTTTTTCTAGTATTTTCTTTTCAATTGTGACTATCGTAGGCCTGTCCCAATAGTAGTTTCAGACTATTCTACTAGAGGTTCCATAGACTGCGTGTCAAGTACTAGGACAGTGGAAAGGAGGCAGGGTAGAAGGGGCACCAGCTTTGAGTTGGGTAGTGTTTGAGGAGGCCATTCTAGGACAGTACTTTCCTAGAGATATAAGGCAGGCTAAGGTGAGAAAATTTCTAAATCTGAAGCAGGAGAATATGAGAGTGTGGGAGTATAGCCTCAAATTTACTCAGTTGTCCCGTTATGCTCTAACGATGGTGGTAGACATGCATACTAGGATGGACCTATTCATGTCAGGACTCTCTCAGATGACTAAGAGAGAGGGCAAGAATGTTATTCTGATTGGGTATATGGACATAGCTCGTTTGATGACTTATGTGCAACAGGTGGAAGTTGAGAAAATACAGGATGCGGAAGAGTTCAGGAGTAAGAGAGCCAACACATCAAGCCAGGAGACAGATAAGAGGGGTGCTAGAGGTGGAAATCACTCATATTTTCAGCATAAGATATCGGGTAGCATAACTCAAGGATCGAACCATTATCTGGTTTGTGGTAAGTGTGGAAAATCTCATCTAGGAGAGTGCCTTATGGGCAGAACGGGTTATTTCAAATGTGGTTAGGTAGGACACTTCTTAAAGGATTATCCTGTAGGGAGGCAAAGCGTGAGAGATAGCGGATCACAATTAGTTTCTTTAGCACCACAGGGTAAGTCAATTCAGAGGGGCACTACATCAGGAGCCAGCAGGGGCACAAACTGCTTATATGCCATGGCCACTAGACAAGAGCAGGAGAACTCACTAGATATGGTTACCAGTATGCCCAAAATCTTTACTTATGATATACATAGGTTGTTAGACCCAGGTGCCACATTGTCATTTGTGACCCCTTATGTAGCTAGGAAGTTTGAGGTCAATCCTGAATGTCTTCTTGAGCCTTTTAATGTTTCTAGTCCTACTAGGGAGTTCATCTTAGCCCAAAGAATTTATAGGGGTTGCCCAGTATAAGTTTATCATAAGAAAATTGTAGCTGATTTAGTTAAACTAGACATAGTAGATTTTGATGTCATCCTGGGCATGGATTTGTTCATGCTAGTTATGCTTCCATAGATTGTAGAACCAGAGTAGTCAAATTTCAGTATCTTAACTAACCAATTTTAGAATGGAGGGGTAGCTCAGGTTTTCCTAAGGGTAAGTTTGTCTTATATCTCAAAGCCAAAAAGTTAATTTCCAAAGGGTGCATATACTACCTAGTAGGAGTTCAGGATTCTCGTGCTGAGGCACCAGTTCTCCAGTCTGTCCCAGTTGTTAATGGGTTTCCAGAAATCTTTCCTGAGGATCTTCTCGGAGTCCCTCTTGATAGGAGATATACTTTGGAATAGATACCTTCCCAGATATAAAACCCATATCTATTCCTCCGTATCGAATGACACCTTCAGAGTTAAAAGAGTTAAAGTTGTAGCTGAAAGATCTTCTAAATAAGGGTTTCATTAGAACAAGCATCTCACTTTGGGGTGCTCCGGTCCTATTCGTGCACAAAAAGGATGGTTCTCTTAGAATGTGCACAAATTACCGTCAACTGAATAAGGTCACCATCAAGAACAAGTATCCTTTTCCCAAAATTGATGACCTATTTGACCAACTCCAGGATGCTACTTGTTTCTCCAAAATAGATTTAAGATCAGGGTATCATTAACTTAAAGTTAGAGAAAGAGACATTCCTAAGATAACTTTAAAAACCCGCTATGGTCATTATGAGTTTTCGATCATGTTATTTGGACTGAAAAATGCAGTAGCAACATTCATGGATCTTATGAACAGGTTGTTGAGGTCATACCTAGATATCTTTTTCATTGTGTTTATAGATGACATCTTGATCTATTCTTGTAACAAGGGGGAGCATGTTGACCATCTCAGAATTATCCTTCAGACCCTTGAGGATCAAAAGCTTTATGCAAAATTTTCCAAATGTGAGTTTTGGTTGGCACCTGTGGCATTTTTGGGGCATATTGTGTCTGGTGAAGGTATTCAAGTTGATTCCCAAAAGTTGAGATAGTAAAGAATTGACCAAGACCCACAACTCCAATAGAGATAAGGAGTTTCTTAGGGTTGGTGGGTACTATAGACGGTTCTTAGAGGGATTTTCTTCTATCTCAACTCCTTTGACTAAACTCACCCAGAAGAAGGTTAAGTTCGAATGGTCGGAAGCTTGTGAGAAGAGTTTCCAAGAGTTAAAAACCAGGCTGACCATAGCCCCTGTCTTATCCCTACCCGAAGGATTTAATGACTTTGTGGTATATTGTGATGCTTTCAGATATGGGTTGGGATGCGTATTAATGCAGAGAGGTAAGGTGATAGCATATACCTCCAGATAGCTTAAGACTCACGATAAGAACTACCCAACTCATGATCTTGAGCTTGATGTTGTAGTGTTCACTCTAAAAATCTGGAGAAGATTTTATCTTTATGGTGGGCATGTAGATGTATTTATAGACTACAAGAGCTTACAATTTGTATTCGGCCAGAAGGAGCTGAATTTAAGGTAGAGGAGATGGTTGGAGCTGTTGAAAGATTATGACATGAGCTCCTCTACCACCCAAGTAAAGATAACATGGTTGTTGATGCTCTTAGAAGTTTGACCATGGGGAGCACTGCTCACATAGAAGACGAAAAGAAAGAATTGGCTAAAGAGGTGCACAGACTAGCCCGTTTGGGGGTGCAGATTGAAGATTCCGATGAACGTGGTGCCATTATCAGGAATGGGGTAGAGTCGTTATTGGTGATAGAGGTGAAAGAAAAGTAGGATAGGGATCCTATCCTCCTTCAGTTAAAAGAAGGTGTTCAGAAACAAAAGGTATTAGTGCTCGCAAAAGGGGGAGATAGGGTCCTGAGATACTAGGGCAGGTTGTGTGTGCCAAGTGTTGATGGCCTTAGAGATAGGATCCTAGCTGAAACTCATAATGCTAGATACTTTATTCACCCTGGTGCAACAAATATGTATAGGGATTTATGAGAAGTCTATTGGTGGTGTGGCATGAAGAGGGACATTGCAGAGTTCATGTCTAGATGCCCCAATTGCCATCAGGTTAAGGTAGAGCACCAAAGGCCTTATGGTGTGGCCCAGAACATTGAAATTCTAGAATAGAAGTGGGAGATGATTAACATGGACTTAGTAACAGGCTTAGCTCAATCCCGTAGATAGTATGATTCAATATGGGTTATAGTAGACAGAATGACTAAGTCGGCTTATATTTTTACCTGTCTAGACGACTAATACAACTGAGGATTATACCAAACTTTATCTTAAGCAGATTGTTAAACTGCATAGGGTCCCTATATCCATCATTTCAGACAGAGGAGCTCAGTTCACAACACAGTTTTGGAAGTCCTTTCAAAAAGGGCTTGGTACAAAGGTGAATCTTAGTACATCTTTCCGTCTGCAGACAGTCGGGCAAGCGGAGCGAACCATATAGACCCTTAAGGATATGTTGAGGGGTGTGCATGATAGAATTTAAAGGGAATTGGGATGATCACTTACCCTTGATTAAGTTCTCCTATAATAACAGTTTTTAGGCTAGCATACAGATGGCACCGTAGGAGGCCCTTTTTGGGAGAAGGTGTAGATCACCCATTGGGTGGTTTGATGTTGGTGAGGCAGGATTGATAGGACCTGACCTAGTCCAACAAGCTATAGAGAAGGTGAAGGTTATCCAAGAAAGGATAAATACAACCCGGAGTCGGCAGAAGTCTTACATTGATATTAAGAGGAGAGATTTGGAATTTGAGGTAGGTGATGATGAAAGGGGTTACGAGATTTGGGAAAATAGGAAAGCTTAGTCCATGACATATTGGTCCTTACCAGATTTTGAGGAGAGTTGGTAGTGTTGCTTAAAAGTTGGAGTTACCGGTAGAGTTAAGTGTTATACATATGGTATTTTATGTCTTCGTGCTTTAGAAATTCTTGGGAGATCCCTCTATAGTTATCCCCGTCAAAAGTGTTGGGAATAAATACAATTTGTCTTATGAAGAAATCCTGGTGCAAATACCAGATCGACAAGTTCGCAAATTGAAGAACAAGAAGATTGTTTTAGTAGAAGTATTGTAGAGAAACCGATTAGTAGAAGAAGCCACATGGGAAGTAGAGGAAGACATGAAGGCCAAATACCCTGTAACACCCACACCTTACAATACTAGTACAATGTAAATGAAACATGATATAGTTTGGTCAAATTAGCGCTCGTTTTTAAAAGTGCTCGAATCTCATGTTATAGGGGGATATGTGCGTCTAATGCTTAAGAGGGTCGAGTGTATACATATTTTATGTCAAATTGAGGAGATCATGGCCTTAAACAAAGTGAGAGGATTGAGGTGGTTGTAGGACTTAGTAAGCTAGCAGGTGAATCACCTACTTGCTTCGCTTAAATTTGCTAGCTAAACTGAGACGAGGCTCGAGGTCGAATTTGTCCAAGTTTGGTTATGAATAAAGTCCATGTTAAGAGTGTGACTTAGCCAATGTTTAAGCATCATAAATGGACTACATCTTCAGCCCAAGAAGTATAATAAAAGGGGCCAAAGACATCACAATTTCTTGGATACTTTAGGCCCAAACCAATAAAGAAGGAATCTAAAAATGGGCAGCAAAGGCCCAACCAATTTGGAGCACCAAAAGTCCCAAATGAAAGGACAAAGGAGCTGCATCACCATATTGGTGAATTAAGGCTAAGAATTACTTAGTAAGGCAGCCATAATCCCACTTTAAAATGGGTTAAAGCAGCTCCCACAAGTCACTGTTAACTTGACCAACAAAAAAAAAAAAACAGATTGTCTCCACGTTTTCTCTCAATATCTCTTGACTTTGTAAAGAAGCTAAAAGGAACTTCTAAGGTTCTTGAAGAATCCCTAAACCCTGAAGGTAGTGGTAAGTAAGTTTACACATGTGTTTAGTATGGTTTTATTATGAAAAACAACAAGTGTATGATAGTATGTTTGTGCTGAAAATTTGGGACAACATGTATTTAGAAAGTTGTTGCACACTTGCCTTTTGTTTTAGTGACTTCTCTATGGTTTGTGGGCTCTATTATGAAGAGAAATTTATGTTATTAATATGGTTTGATGTATAAATATTACCCTAAGATTGCTGCCTTGATTTTGGTTTCATTTAACAAACGCGTTTTATTGTGTTATCTTAAGGGTAATGTTGATTGGAACTTGTGGGCTGTTGGATGGAAGGTTATTGGATCACGTCCTTCATGACTTCTTGGGTGCTGTTCTAAGACTGTTTTAGTACTATTTGTATGTGTAAATGTTGGAATAGTTTGGTTAGAGTTGGAACAGGTTTAGAATTGTCTACATCGAAATATAGCGAAAGGAGGTAACATTATGCTATCCATTTGTAGGTTGTGTAGAATTGTTATGTGTTGTGCATTGTGGGCTGTTGTGAGACTGTTATGGAACTAAAACAGTCTGGACATGATGTGTACATGCGAATGTGTATTAGAAAAATATGATTAGGAGCGGAAAGGTTGAAAGTATACACTCAGGTTTATAAACACGCGCTTGCTACCCGTGTGCTTTTTGTATGTGATTGGGATGGCAAGATGTATCTATTGGCTTCTAATGCTAGTTTTATCACCTACCATATTGTAGATAAATATTTAGAGGACAGCAAGGTTAACCCAAGGTAGTAACAAATACACTGAAGTATGTAAGGCTACTTGATTTCGTATTACTTGACATGAAATCTAGATTCTTCCTTGGCACATAAATGCACTTGCCAACTCCGACACAACTATTAACCATGTCTCCACTCTTATACATGTTCATATGCTTCCATATATAGTCCCCTTCAAATCTGCATACCGTACATGGATACTAAGTTACGTGGGTTCTTTTTGCCAAACAAAGTTCACGAGTTATTTCATCTCATACGCGTTTCATTATTTATGTAATGTACTCTTTTAATTGTCATATTGTCTTGTATGATTATCTATATGTCACACATTACATATACAGTCCTACAGCTCCAATATTGTGACTACCAAAAGAACCACCTCAAAGGTAATTGAAAGATATAGTATATTATTTATTGATGGGTACTCTTTTAATTGTCATATTGTCTTGTATGATTATCTACATGTCACACATTACATATACAGTCCTACAGCTCCAATATTGTGACTACCAAAAGAACCACCTCAAAGGTAATTGAAAGATATAGTATATTATTTATTGATGGGTGGTAGCCCGAGGGGTGGAAGAATCACCTAGCCAGGGACGATCCTATCACGGGTGGTAGCCCGAGGGGTTAAGGAAGAACCTAGCCAGGGAGGATCCCGATACAGTTTTACCACTGATCAGTTGGTCATTTTTATTACATCTATGCACAGATTATACAGTAAAAGTAATATAAAGAACATAAAGTACATGATCCCAAAGTATAACCAAAGGTGGTCTCTGATCTTGCACCAGTGCATGGTCTCATTTGAGTTATTACTTTATATACAGTATATCCTGCCTTACATATTTAGTACATTCTCTCGTACTGACATCCTTTACGGGGGACCCGCATTTCATGCTGCAGGTACAGGTGCTAGTAGATTTCCCCAATAGGAGTACAGGATATCCAGCTGTTGATACCAAGCTCCAAGTTTCTTCAGGGCTTTGTGTGTATCTAGAGCCTATATGTTTATATTGTACAGTTAGTCATGTCCCGACCCTTGTCAGATACTTTCTTTTATCTAGAGGCTTTGTAGACTATGTAAATTAAAGTGTGGTCATGTCTCATACTTTAGACACCATGGCCCCAACGGCCTAGTCATATGCATTTTCTTTTGTCTTGTTATCACTGTTTATTTTCTTAAAGGCATGTCAAGCATAGAAACCCCTCATAATATGTATAAAAAGTGCATATATACAGGCTACTTCTCCCAAGCCTTATCGACAATGGGTGCCAGTCCACCCTATCGGGACTTTGGGGTCTGACAGAAGTGGTATCAGAGCCTTATCGACAATGGTTGTCCTAGGGAGTCTACTAAGTCGTGTCTATGTAGAATCTTGTTTATCGATGTGTTGTGCACCACATTTATAAGCAGGAGGCTATATGGCATTTAGGAGTTGTTACTT
>JAABOM020061396.1:0-11044 GCA_011800125.2 Solanum clarkiae
AGAGAGAGAGAGAGAGAGAGAGAGAGGGAGAGAGAGAGAGAGAGAGAGAGAGAGAGAGAGAGAGTGAATGATCACAAAACCCTAGGGTTGCCGGATTCTCACTGAAAAATGGGTCACGGTGACCAGAGGTTGATTGGAAAACAGAGGGGAAGGGAAAGCTAGGTAAATTTTAGTGAATTTAGGTCAAATAGGGATCAAAATAATTTGAGACCTTCTTTTCTAATTTTACCAGGTCATCTGAAAATCAACTGGGTCCGGGTCTATGAAAACCCAATTATAAATCGTAGATGGCTCTACCGCTCGTAAGTCATGGTTTCAGAGAACCCTACATACTTAGCAAAATTTCATAAAACTTACCTGGGTCAACAAAACCTATTCATGACTCATGGTTTGATTTATGAATTGTAAAGTTGGCTCATGGACTGGAATATATATTTTTCCTTCTCACTGAAAATCTCTACGATATGGGGTACAAGTGGTAAATTGATATATGACTCGTAGACCCAGTCGTAGAGACTTAACCTGATGCTCTTTTCAGCCAAATTTGCTTACTTAGTCTTGTACCTGCATACTCTTCATAAAATACACTGTTACCTTATATGCAACCAACCCATTGTCCAAAATCACAATCAAAACACAAGAAAACAACTACCTATGAATCCAAAAACTAAAAATACACTTATAGCTATGCTATTACATCAAAAACCTTATGTTGTTGATGATGTTCTGCTCCAATAAGAAAGTAGTCTCTATTAGCAATTAACCTAATCAAAGGTTAGGGTCTAATCCATAGGGAATACAGGCTTGACTACAAGAATTCACTATTAATCATTTCGAGCATCGATAACTAAAATCTCTAAATGGAGGGGGGTTGTGATATAAGAAAAAAAGTAAAAGTAAACACTATGATATTATGCAAAGGAACACACAAATTTAAGGACAACTTGGGAATTATATTCCCCGTGGTTCGTTGATTCGATTTCCCTAGACAACATAACTATTAATGGAAATTCACATGCAGGACGGTAACTTAGGTTCTTTCAACCCTCATATGAAGGTGAAGGTCGAATTTCACCATGAAACTTGGTTGGCAACCATGGCATAGCGACTAATCGTTACCCATTATCCCAGTCAACCTCCCCTTTGTCAGGTTCGGTTGATTAGATGAGAACACATCAATCGAATCCTATCATATACCTTTTCCTATTCGTCACTACCTTGGTCAGGATCATGATAGTAGGCAGAGTTTGGTATTGGCCACTACCAAACAACAATCAAAATGAAAGAAAACAAACAATATATGCAAAACCCCAATTATAGAAATGCAGTTAGTCTAGGTTATCTCAAGTCAACTATCCATGGTTCCTACAACCCCAAGTTGTGGGAGCTTAGCTACTCAAGGCTAAGCCAAAACCAACAAGAATGCAAATAAAAGACATAGTTGAGGATTTTACCTAAAGTAATAAAGAACACTACCACCATAAGTTGCAAACCACAAGTTTTGATAGATGGAGAGTGAATGCAATGTAATATTTACAATCACCAAAAGTGGGTTTTCAAAATTAAAAATCAAATCTACTCTAAAACTATAAAATATTCTAGAGAGAATATTCAAAGTCTATTTTCCGAGATTCAAGTCTGGGATCTCTCCTTTTCTAAACCCTAACATAAAGTATTTATAGTATTTACAAACTTAACCCTAAAAATTATACAGAAAATACAGTTGACAGCAGGTATGTTGCACAGGTACGACTTGTAGGGTGACCTACGAGTCGTAGTCGAGGTCTCCTATCAGGCACTTTGCATTTTGGACTTGACTATTATGACCCACTAATACGAGTCATTTCTTAGGCTACGACTCATATGCTCATCTCCTAGTCTAGGCCTTTAGTTTATAGTCCAAAATTTTGGCTCTACGTTTCTTGCTACGAGTCCATCTATATAAGTCGTAGTGAGACCTACGACTCGTAAAGTGGCCTTATAGGGCTAATCTCCACTTAGTATATTTTTTATTTTTACTCTCTATTTCTTGCTACAAGATCACCCTATGACTCGTAGCTTGGGCTACGACTCGTAGGAAGTCTCTTATGTCCTGCACTTTAGCAAAATCTACAATTTTCACCTGAAATCATGCCAACCTATCTTTTCTGCAATAACAACACAAAAGCACATAAAACCCATAAAAAGTTGCATTCAGAACTCAAAAGATCACTTGTTTAGGGCATCTAGTGTGATGTATTTTGACAACAAATCAACACCCTCAACTTAGAACTATTGCTTGTCCTCAAGCGATGACTCAATCTAAGCAGACAATGAGAAACATATAATAGTTGTAGAAATGGAATATACATCATTTACTCTAATTCAGGTACCCAATTGTCATTTTCAAAACCAGATTGCAAAACTACTAAGAAAAACAAAAACACAAAGATGTATCTAGCAATCCAACTATGACAAGTGAAGGAGTATCAACCATCGGCAATCACTGGGCTGCTCTTACACCAATCAAGTAGTGTGAATGCCCTCATAGAAAAGAAGTCTCTATTACTCATTTAAAAAGCATTCGGCATTCAGGGACTGTGCAAGCATTCTCACTCTAACAAATGAAATTCAAGGAAAATGACTAACACCATAGGCTTGCTTCTTTACTCAACTTTCAGATTGGAGATAAAGTGGATTTGGATCACTTTAGGACTTAATGGCTTGTAACATAGGCTCATGGGGCTTTGGTATGGCATTTTACGAAAGTAGTGACTAAAAGCTATCATTGAACCATGTTTACCCACTTTTTTACCTTCATAACCCCACCATTTTCACTAAATCCGCCCTTATTCACCTATTTCAAGCTTTTCCTGGGTGCTTTTTGTTCAACTATGCCTTAATTTTGAACTCATTTTTGCTATTCTCTCCAGTCCAAGACACTTTTCTTTTCTTTTTCTCACCAGGCTCATGACTTTTGATTTCTTTCTTTCTTTCCCAACTAACCACCTCATTATCATTACTTTACCACAATAAAGGCCACCCTTAACTTAGGCTTTTAGCATGAGGTGAAGTACACAATATATATTCCCTAAACTAGGGCCACCATTTGTAGTCACCCTCAACTCAGGCTTTCAGCCTCAATCAAGGTTCATATGTTCAAGAATAGGCAAGAGCCAATATCAAGGTATTTCATAAAACAAGTCCAAGCTAGCTAGGTGACAAGAAAGAATGGGTGCATGAGAAGCTCAAACATTTAGAACAAGGGGTCCACTAACACATTTGGTAGGTCATTTAGGCAAAAGTGAGCTCACTAGAAGAACAAAGGCCTAAGATCACTTTCAAATCAACTACATCACCAAACCAATCTTAGAGTAATAAGTCAAGTTTTGAGTCTATACATGATACATGAATACGACAAAATAAGCTCACAACACACATGACATTGCACACACAATCAAGTAGAGACTCATAGGTCATTCTTCAAGCCTCAACTTGCCTTTCCATTATTAGAACAAACATCACCAGATAATCAATATGCCCGATTTCATCAATAACCAACAATCTCAAAAATTTTTAGGGTACCAAATTTTCATCAAAATTTAAAAAGCATTTACAGACTATGTATATGCCAAAAAATATTACTGCTATGTATCTACAAATTATCTGCACAACCTAGACATGTCGGTTCAATAGAAACTAAAACATCCACAAGGAAAAAGAAGCACGACAAGAAAACCTTGGTATCAAAAATAGGGGAAGTTGTGGACTCGAGGTTACTCAGACTTCACCCTAATCCGTAACTTCCCACACCCCACCAAAATAGAATACTTTGTCCTCAAAGTAAAAAACATACAAAATCCAAATAACTAGACATATGTATATACATTAAAAACCAACATTTCAAAGCCAAACATTCAAAACAAAAGTGAAAATAACATTCAACACAAAACATTTAAAAATATCCAGAACCGACATAAAGAAAATATTATCTAACAAAAAGAACAAAGTATCCTTAAATAGAAAGTAACGACTGGGGTCAAAAAATCAAACATTATGGTGCTCAAGCACCGGCATCTGTCTAGTTAGTAGGGTCCTAAGCTATGGCCTCCTCCTCAGCAGCCTGGGCTGCAGCTGCAAGTGCGATACCCTCTCTATGTGTAGTCTGCTGCTCCTATCTCTCTGTATAGCCATCATAAGCAGTGACTCCTGCACCATCTCCTCTGATATTGGCTCCTCCTCCAATGTTGTTATCTCATTAGGTCTAGGCCTCTTCTTTCTCATTATTGGGTCATCAAGCTCAAGGGGTCTCTTCTCATGGACATGTGGGTGGTAAGCTAACTATTCAAAAACCTCATCACCCACCAGTGCCACTTCTGGGACTGCAATAGGGATTGCTAAGGTTTGCAACAAGTCGTTCTTGAACCTGGCCAGCTCCTCTGTCACTGCGCTCATGTCAGTAGGCCGAGCACCCTCAAGCCTCTTCTGGACCCTTGCCTCAAAGGCACCTACCCAGGCATCTACCTCTTGAACTCTCTAGTCTAATAAATCACGGGTGAATGCCTTTGCCCTCCCATTTGAGTCCTAAGTTGTCTGACAGACCCATGGTCTGATCTAGCCCACTAGAGTCTGCAGCCTAAACTCTATTGTGGATACCTTGCGCACCAGTGCCTCAAAAGCAATAGTAGAGATAAGGGAATCAACCTGCATAGTATATGATGCTTATGCATGAGTACTAGAGGATGGACTCAAGTCAATCTCAATAGCTAGGGAAGGCTTTGCATAAGATGGAGTAGTACTGTTGGTGCCTGGCGTCGGCTCCTAAGTCTGAGGCTCGACTAGGACTGGATCTGGTATGGGAGGAGAAGTTGCCCGTTGTGAGGCCACCAGGTTCTCATCAGCCATGATCAGGCTGTGATCCATGGTGCGTATGGCCTCTACATGAGGGTCCAAATAGAAAGAGACAGATACCCCGGCCGCATTGCACAACCTATATATCAAGATGGGGAATGACAATGCATTTTGGGTGTGGATAGCTGACTCATGGATCTGCTCTGCCATAACGCGAGCCCATTCAATCTTGTACCCTGCTAGGATGCTAGCTAGCAGTACTGCCCTCTCCAATGTGACCATATTATTCGTAAATGTAGGCCTAATGCCCTAAAGGATAATGGACCACCAAAATTTTGCCTGAAACGATAGGTGAGACTTTAGAATATAGTCAGTGGGGGTTATGACCCACATGGGCTCAGCACTTGCCACACAAATTTGGCTCGCTATCCATCTAAGGAGTTATGTTCTTAGCCTGGCATCTTTTTCATTAACCGCTTTCCTTATATTCGCATTTTGATTATCATACTCAGCAGTGGAACGCAGCATTCTGTAGTTTATCCCAAACTGGATCCTTAAGATGATTTCCTCTGAGATATTAACTGTCTCACCCCTGACTAGGACTTTATGCAACCGTGGTTGCTTAATGGCCTTCTTGTGCCTGGGAAGATCTCTACGAATAGTAGCATAGTAGGATGCATAAAATTCCCAGACTATATATGGGGCGTACTTGCTTTACCGGTTTAAAAGTCATCTCAACCCGTGATGGTCAATTTCTGCCTCTGAAGCTGGCATACTGCTTAACCCTAAGTCTTTAAGCCTTGCCTCTTCATGAAATCGTCAGATCGGTCTCCCCTAACTCTCCAGCACCAACCCCTTGTCATAGATCTCTTTCATCCCTTGAATACATCATCTCGGGTTTTTGGGGGTCTATGGAGGTGATAGTATAAGTGGAGTCAGTAGGTTGCAGGGGAGAAGTCCCCTCTGGTTGGG
This sequence comes from Solanum clarkiae, assembly GCA_011800125.2. Classification (NCBI taxonomy): domain Eukaryota; kingdom Viridiplantae; phylum Streptophyta; class Magnoliopsida; order Solanales; family Solanaceae; genus Solanum; species Solanum clarkiae. The sequence continues at coordinate 5,803 of JAABOM020061396.1, forward strand.
TCTATGAAGCATCAATAGACCCTGACTCAAAAAGTGAGAGACCATTGTCTGACCCATCTTCATCACCCTCCTCGTTAGACTGGGAGAGGTTGTCTACTTCCATCGGGACCCTTGATGCCTAAGACCTGGTTAGAGGGACATTTGCTTCTAGATCAATGAGCATATTCATATCCTTATTTGATTCTTCCGACTGAGTGTCATCTGAAGTTTCATCTCTCAACTGATGTCTCAAAGACGAGACAGCACCCTTTCTACCTTTTGGAGGTATTGTATCTGAAAATTCACCAAAAATAGATTATAGGCCCCACGATGTTTGTCCAAAATAAAAGAGTTACACAAAAACAGCAATAAATAACAACACCACTAAAATAAACACACTGGACCAGTAGCAGGTTTGCAGGTACGAGGTCAGAGTAGGACTCATAGTGACCTACGAGTTGTACTACAGCCTCATAGCACTAGGAAATTAGAGAAAAATGCATTATTGAATCAGATATAAGGCACAAGTATGACTCGTGTGGTTTCCTACGAGTTGTAATTTGGGCTGATACCTCATTCCAGAAACATTTTGAAAAATTAGATCAAGTTCACGAGACCCCCCTTCTACAAGTCGTAGCAGGTGCCACGAGTCATAGGTAGGACTCGTGCAGTAAGTGTTAAGGTACCATGGGTTACTGATGCTTCTTACGAAGGGCCATTATGACTCATAATGTGACCTATGACTTATAATGGGCCCTTGTAACAGAAAACAAAAGGGACCCAGGGTGTCTATACTCTTCCCACAAGGACCAAAAACACTTCAGGTTAATGAACAACAGTATGGGTGCAATAGTAAATCATAAACAAACACTCATCCTCATGGCAAGACAAATCACCATAATTAACCCTTATCACACAATGCAACAGGAATTTCTCCTTACTTTTAAAATATACCCAAGATGAACTAATTTTGAAAACCACTCACATCAATAAAAGTACAAAGCATAGGATATACATGAAGGGTTATACAAGTTCATACACGGGTGTTTACATAGGGCCAAATTGGAACACCCCGATATCCCTAAAATTCGACCCCCAACATGATTTTGCAAAGTGATCACTCAAGAATATCATACGATCACATGTGAACAGTATGACTACCAAGCAAAAGCAAACTTACAGAATCAAAGCATTGCGGGGAATTTAACAACACTAAGTCTGAGTCCTCATGCCAACACCATCATTTTCAAATGGGTATGCCAACTATGATCACAAAACATTCACTCAAATACCAATAAACCAAGATCATAGAATGAGTGTGCCAAATTTAACCAAGAGAACTTACCAGGCAGGAAGTTGAAGTTGTAATGAGAAATAGAAGAAGTTGAACACTGATGGAGTACACTAGTTGGGAAATATTGACAGAAAAATGTTTTGGGGCTGAATGGAATAGTAATAAATAGTATAAGGGGAGTTATAGGGGAAGAAAGATGTTTTAAGGAGAGAAATAAGGAGTCAATAGACGTTTGACCTTTTATATTCCAAATCAGCACGCCTTTTAAAATTTTGCAGATCGAGTCTATGAAACCTTGACTATAAGTCATAGCGTGTCATGCGACGCGTAGGTCTCGATCTCGTAGCAAAGCCAACACTTAGAAAAAATTCAGAATCTATACCTTAGCACTACGAACCCCACTTACGACTCATAGGTGACCCTATGAATCATAAGGTTGGCTCGTAGTGTGTGTGCCAACTTAAATCAAACATTGTTTCCCTCTATGAGATATGGCTACGAGTCGTAGAGTGTATGACTCATAGGCCTACTCATAGAGGTTGCTCCAAATGTTATTTCCTTCAACTCTTCAGCCTTTAGTCAGTTCCTGCAAATCACTCTTCAAAATACACAAATGTCTAGAATAATACAACTGATTCATTGTCTCACATATCAAAACAAGCATGAAACAATGACTTAGCAATTCAAGGAAATGACATACACTTAAAACAGTCCAAAAATATACAATATACTTGGGTTGTCTCCCAAGAAGCGCCTTGTTTAATGTTGTGGCTCAACTTTGTCATCATGAGTACTCAAAATTCCTCATGGGTTAACGGAGTCCCATCTTTAATCCTCTGAACTCTTTGCATAGGCTCTAATCGTGTTGCAAGTTGTTCAACCTTGTCATCAAGTCTCTGTATTGCCATTGTTTGTTGATCCCACTTGTAGTTCACTTTGATGACATCAAACTTTATCTCTTGCACAACCTCATCTTGCTCATTAGTCTATATGACCACTTGCTCAAGCATACACTCAATCCTAGTTAGTTTATCGGTAATGTATTATTGGTATGGTAACCCAAGCCAATTTGGCACACTCTCCTCTCTGGAAGTGCTAGGGGTTCCGTTGATGCACTAGTGGATACTACTACTTATTCTTGAAGTGGTTGGTAGACTAGAGTGACGGCAGATAACTTGTCCATGTATTTGGCAATTTCGTTGAATGGTCACCTCAAGAATGCCCAACAGTCCCCTCCAAACAACGATCAGCATGCCACTGTTGCTCGGAGGTTAGTACCCGGTAGAAACCTACTACCAATACATCATCAGATAGGTCGTGATCCCGCTTTGGACCTAGATACTTTTTATATCCTTCCCAAGCTGCTCCCAATGACTCTGGTACCCACTTAAAATTGCAAAAGTTGTCCTGTAGCTCATGCTTGTTGGGCCTTTTGTAGAAATTCATGAGGAAAACCCTCTGCACCTTCCTCCAATTGGTGCAAACATCTAGTGAAAGTATTGACCACCACTATGCAACGTTCACACCTGAGAGTCATGGAAAAGGTTTGAAGGGCCATGGCACCCCAAGCATGATGTCTTGTCCCAAGCACCTCCCTCAGATAGGTCGTGATCCCGCTTCAGACCCAGATACGTTTTATATCTTTCCCAAGCTTCTCCCAATGACTCTCCTGGCACTCACTTAAAATTGCAAAAGTTGTCCTGCAGCTCTTGCTTGTTGGGCCCTTTGTAGAAATTCATGAGGAAAACCCTCTGCACCTTCCTCCAATTGGTGCAAACATCTTATGAAAGTATTAACCACCACTATGCAGCATCGCACCTGAGATTCATAGGAAAGTTTTAATGGGCCATGGCATCCCAAACGGGATGTCTCGTCCCAAGCACCTCCCTCAGTGTTTGGGTAAACTGATGAAGATGGGTTTGGGGATCCTCAGGTTCTTGCCTGTAGAACAGAACACGTCTCTGCAAGGTCTCCAACAAATCACTTGTAATGTAGAGCTTTTGTTCAGTCATTTTGCAAATCAACCTGCAACTTAAAATCAACTAACAAAAACAAAAATAAAGTAAAATATAAAAGAGTCTAGAAATTAATACTTGAACTAACTAATAGTGAAATCAAGTCAAGAACCTAGTTGTATTCCCTGGCAATGGCATAACTTTTGATGATGTTCATGCTTTAATAAGAAAGTGGTCACTATCAGCAATTAACCTAACCGAAGGTTAGGGTGGAATCCACAGGAATACAGGGCTTAACTACAAGAATTCACTACGAATCATTTCGAGCATTGATAATTAAAATCTCTAAATTGGGGGGGGGGGTTGTGATTTAAGAAAAAAAGTGAAAGTAAACACTATAATATTATGCAAAGAAACACTCAAATTTAGGAATAACTTGGGAATTATGTTCCCCATGGTTTGAGGATTCGATTACCCTAGACAACATAACTATAAATGCAAATTCACATGCAGGATGGTAACTTAGGTTCTTTCAGCCCTCTTGTAAAGGTGAAGGTTGAATTTCACCATGGCGCATGGTCAGCAACCATGGCATGCCAACTAACCATTACCCACTGCCCCAGTCAACCTCCCCTTAGTTAGGTTTGGTTGATTAGACGAGAACACATCAATCAAATCTTGTCATTTACTTCACTTTTCCTATTCGTCACTACCTTGGTCAGGATCGTGATAGTAGGTGGAGTTTGATGTTGGCCACCACCAAACAACAATCAAAATGAAGGAAAATAAATAATACAAGCAAAACCCCAATCATAGAAATGCAAGTAGTCTAGGTTATCTCAAGTCAACTACCCATGGTTCCCACAACCCTAAGTTGTGGGAGCTTAGCTACTCATGGCTAAGGCAAAACCAACAAGAATGCAAAGAAAAGACATAGTTGAGGATTTTACCTAAAGCAATGAAGCACAATACCACCATAAGTTACAAACCATAAGTGTTGATAGATGGAGAGTGAATACAATGTAAGATTTGCAATCCCTAAAAGTGGGTTTTCAAAATTAAAAATCAGATCCTACCCTAAAACTCTAAAATATTCTAAAAAGAATATTCAAATTCTATTTCCAAGATTCTAGTCTGGGATCTCTCTTTTTCTAAACACTAACATAAAGCATTTATAGTATTTACAAACTTAACCCTAAAAATTATACAGAAAAGACAGTTAGCAGCAGGTACATCGCACAGGTATGACTCGTAGGGTGACCTATGAATCATAGTCGGGGTCTCATATCAGGCACTTTACATTTTGGACTTGAATGTTATGACCAGATTTGAAAATGACTATGTATGGAATCATTTGAACATGTCAAGGAATGGAGACACCATTAATAGTTGTGTCGGAGTTTGTAAGTTTCTTTATGTGCCAAGGAAGGATCTATGTTTCATGCCAAATGATATAAAGTCAAATAACCTTACATACCTCGTTGAATGACATCGTTACTAACCCGAAATAACCTTCCCTTCCTTCAAATACTTATCTACAACATATTAGGTGATAAAACTAGCATTAGCAGCCAATAAACACCCTTTGGTAGCCTAATTACATAACAAAACAACATATGGGCAGCAAGCTGACAATTACGAACCATAGCATATTCTTTCAACTATTTTGCCTCTAATTGCATTCCCTAGTGCACATTCACGTATACACATCATGTGCATCCTGCTCTAATGCCATACCAACCTTAAAAAAGCCCACAAAACACAGCACATAACCACTCTATACAATCTACAAATGGGCAGCATAACGTTACTTCCCTTCGCTACATTTAGATGTCGACAACTCCAAACCTATTCCAACCTTAACCAAATTGTTCCAACAACATTTTCACAAATAAACAGATATGAACCAGTCTAAGAACAGTAATGAATCAGTCTTTAAGGACGTGAAGCATTAGCATTCAGTCCAATAGTCCATAAGTTTAAACGAAACACACAATTGCAATATCATATAGGA
>JAABOM020061397.1:0-11044 GCA_011800125.2 Solanum clarkiae
AGGTAGTTGGGTGGACCATTTACCACTTATTGAGTTTGCTTATAATAATAGTTACCATGCGAGTATCAAGATGGCACGTTATGAAGCTTTGTATGGAAGGAAATGTAGGTCACCAATTGGATGGTTTGAAGTGGATGAAACCACCTTACTTGGGCCAGATCTAGTACAGGAAGCCATGGAAAAAGTTAAAGTAATACAGGAGTGACTAGAAACAGCCCAAAGTCGGCATAAATCACACGCGGATGCCAGGAGAAGAGAACTGGAATTTTCAGTAGGTGATTGGGTATTCTTAAAGGTGTCTCCAATGAAAGGGGTTATGATATTTGGTAATAAAGGATAGATTAGAAGCTTACAAAACATAAATATGAACAAATCGCACGAAAGGAACCAATGAAAAGAGGATTTATCCTAACAAGAATCCTGTAACCGCTGGAAGATAGATACAAACATCTACGTATCGATCCAAGAGACTCTACTAGAAACTCAGCTCTTTAACTCATGAGACTGGTGAACCTAGAACTCTGATACCAAACTTGTTACGACCTAAAATGGGGTCATAATTAAAAGGCCACTTAATTCCAGTCCCAACAACAAAAGTACACTAGAAGGAGAAAAATCGAATAAATAGTCACCAGATAAAATCATATCCCAAAACCTGGTATCACGAGTGTAAAGCGCGTCTAATACATAAACTAGTGAAATAAGTGCATCTTAGTCTTTGAATAGAAATAAAGACTTAACAACTAAGATACAATCCAATGGAAACTCGAAGCCCTGAGTCTCACCACTAGATCTAGTATAAACTAAGTGTATGAGAAAATCAACTACCATGTGGATAATCCTGATGAGAATCTGTGCGGGAGAAAGAAGTATGGGTGTGTACACATAATATGTACCCAGTAGATTTAACTGACTGAGAATCAGAAATTGAATAAACTATAAAATAATCTAGGAATACTTTCACCTGCAACAGGAAAACCAGACTGGTATTGGCGCCGTCAATTTATATAGAACGGTGCGAATAGAGTAAACATATAATCTCACATAAGCCAATACAAAAGAACCATAAGTAGTACAATGAGATGATATGCAAAGTCACGCAATGCAATGCAATGCAAGGTGGTATCAAGATCGTCAAACAACTTGTCGTATACACCCCTGTCGAGCTAAGGCTCCATAGAATATGGGGACCCATGGGTATCTCGCAGACCATATACCTCAATCACAGTATATATATCAACTACCTTGCCGCCTAACTCATGGTCATGGACTCATGATAACAATCTCAATATATCAACTACCTTCCTACCTAACTCATGGTCAAGGACTCATGATAAGAATCACCATTCACAACTTCTCAAAATATCATGACATGTAGTATGCAGATGCATGCATTTAAGACATAATCATAGAAGCAATATTTCTCTTAATAAGCATGATAATTGTCAAAGTTCTTAATGTTTAGCAATTACAAGGTTCACCCTATTTTATACATATTGGGATACATTTTCTCTTTTAAAATACTTCACCACATTTTAGTATTCACATGCTCTCAAAGAAAACACAGAGAAAATTAAAACCCTCACACTAGCATCACAATAAGAATTTAACCCAACACATGATACGATCTCATCCCATAAATTATGACATAAGAATATTCAATAACTTAATCTCAATCTCAAAAAAGGATAGCCAAACTTACCTCAATGTTGGGGCCGCACTCGAACACTTCTACCGAATAGATGAATCTTGAATTCAACTCCGAAATGAAAATTCTCTATCAAGAATGAAATATATAAATCACAAGGAGTCTGCACAATGACATTCTTTGTTTGTGCACCCCATACCATTCTCGCTCAGTCTTTCAACTGCTGGGACACCCATATTGCTATGTGTCTAACCCAGACCCAAAACCCATCCAATTCTATAATCAATTAAATTTCAAACCTAGGGTTAAGTCTTAATTTCTCCAATTAACATACATCTAATGGTATTCTTATAATACAATACACCTAAATCTGATTACCTATCTCAGTATCACAGAAACTTAAGTTATGATTGTAATAACGATAAGAAAAGTTTTCATCCAAAATTAAGTAAAACACCAGTAACCTTTGCCTAGGAAATCAATATGTAAGTTGGGGTATGACAACACGTGCAGTAATACCACTCAAAAGATTTAGGATCCAATTTCCTATTCCCTTACTATAGCATAATGTTCTCTTTCTTGTAAGAACAATGAAACTGTACATATATGTAGCAATCTACCACACTTAAGGATAGAAATTTTAAAGTTCTTACCTGGCTGATTGGTCGTTCTTGTATCAATGCCGCACATAAGTTTTGCCCTTCTTTTCTTTTTCCGTTCTTTGTTTTATTAATTTGATTAGGTTTTAAAAGTAATAAATTGACTAATTTATTTTTAATATATGGGCTAAGTGGTACCTAAGTAGCTTAACTCTTTGGTCCATGAATTAATCTAATAGTCTAGATTTACCCATAAGTTAAACAATCATAATATCAAATAGTACAGAATACCCATTTAAAATTCTTGAAAGGATATTTCAAGAAAACAAGAGAACTAATTTTTAAAATAACCGAACGAGTCATTACATTAGGTTATCTCAAAAGACACTGAATTTGGTGACTAGGTCGGAGGAACGTTACCCTTGAAATTTGGAGTGATTTCGTGAAGATTTGAACAAGTTGAAAATTTGGGAGTTCTTGGTGTTCTTGAGAAGGAATGAGTAAAAAAAAGTACATTTGATCCAAAACTCTAATTTAAAAGTGTTAAAATTGTTTGAGTGGTTTTGCAAAACGAAAGTTAAAAAATAATGGCATAGATGAGCCTTTTCTCAAATGGTAATGACATAAATGAGCTAAATTTTTAACGAGTGGTATAAATGAGTCTTTTCTCAAAGTTTGAAGGCATATTTGAGCCTTTGCCCAATTCAAAAACAAGAACCTTAGTTTTGGGACAAGACAAAATAGATGTCCAATAGAACGGCACCTTTGTTTCATTCCATAAATGATGCAATATAATGAGCTCCCGTGGAGATTAAGATGAACAAGCCTCGTGGGATTAAAATTTTGTGGCGATAGCTTATAAGGATGGTAATACCAGACAAACCAACACAAGTTCTTGGGCAAGTACTTAATGGAACCATCATTTTCTTCTGAATCACTTTAGGATGAAAAATCCAAATACCCATGCATGCATATTATCCTAAGCCTTTGCATATTTTTTATTGCCTCTTTGCTTAAGCATAGTTTTTCAGAATAAGAAAGCTAGATTGCTTGCACTGTCATGGTTCCCTATAAAAGATCATGAGTCAACAAATCATAACTTCACGCAATCCACTAGTACACAAGTTTCAAGTTAATCCAAAGAATGAAAGTTCGATTAAACATATTAAGCGTCTACAAGACCATTTCATGCCTTCATAACATAAGATAAATGAAAACTAAAAATTGAATATTGTTGTAGTTTTTAGCCTACTTACAGTATTGTTAACCACTACATTTTCGAAATCTTCAATGTTCCATATTCTGGTGGACTTTCCGGATTCTTTTTGCATTTTCATCACATATCCACCCACATCTTGAGTTAAGTCATGCATTTGAATTGTGTTATCTTCGGATATGAATATAAGAGATTTCTCAATTAGACCATGCAATCTGATACGAGCCCCAAAATCATAGATCTCAAGAATTTCAATGGTCTTATCTTTCCTTTGCCCACTAAAGAAGCATGCGATATCTAGAAATATCATTTTCTCTTTATCTTGTAACCCTTCAAAACTTATTTTGAGGCTTTTAACAATATCTGGACTAGATTCTCTCTTTATCATGTCTACAAATTCTCTCCTTATAGTTGTATCTTGATTATGTAATATAATCCCCCACAATTTCAATGCTAAAGGAAGGCCTTTAGCATGGCTTACTACCTCCAATGCTAGCTCCTTCGTATGTTTATCTAGAGCTTCATCCCTGAAAGCATAATTATTCAACAACCAAATAGCATCATGTTTGAGTAGTGTAGTCAATTCATAGACTGCATTCCTTTTTCCTATAATTTCCATGTTTCTTGTTGTTGCAATAATTCTATTGCCGCTGCCAAACCAGCGAAGATCCCCTGCTAAATACTCCCAATGATAATGATAATTAATGTCATCAAGCACAACTAAAACCTTCATAAAATGAAGTCTATAAGACATCAGACGCTTCCCATCCACCTTATTATTTCACATTCTTTTTGTCTTCTTATAATTGTAGACAGAAGGAGATTTTGCAGAGAATGCATTTTATTTGTGTTAGTTTCTTTTACATCTGCAATGAAACATGCACTCTAAAATTGAGGTGAGAGTGTATCAAAAATAGCTCTTGCTATAGTTATTTTACCCACTCCCCCCATTCTCCATATTCCCAAAATCCGAACATCATTAGTTTTCATCTCTAGTAGGGATTTTACTTTCTCCAAACGATTATCTATTCTCACAGTATCTTGAAAATTAGATAAAGAAGTCTTCCATAATTTGGGAGAAACATCATCAACAAGTTCCCGAATACATTCTGATTCAATCCTACATGAAGTAAGAACAACAAGTACTTCACACTGTAAGTGCATATTCATGATAAAAGGGTAGTAATTGAGTTGATGTAAATATATTAAATTTACACAAGTGACTTTAGCAACTAATTTGGTTGACCATAAAAGTTATTTACTCGATAGAACTAAATTATTTAAGATTCCGTTTGGCTCATTTCTGAGACACAGTTTTGTTCTATAGTACAGATTCGTAGCTAGTCTTCATGATAAATAAATTTATGATTCAATTCATATGCTTTCAACTCACCCGTCATAGATATCAAATCCTTTTAGATTTGCAAAAGCAGTTAGGCAGTTCTTCATTCTTGCACCTTCTGCATCCGATCCCCTCAACATCATCCTTATACTTTAATTTGTGTTCGGCAAATGCTATTGCAAAGCTCTTAGTCTGGTTTCGATCATGTACGGATCCACATCATAGAATACTGGTATGACTATTTGTCCATTTTTAACCTTGCATACCATGATCTTCACTAGTTCATTCAAGCACCACCTTGATGTAGTATAATTCTTTGAGAAAACAATTATGGCATTTGAGACTCTTCTATAGCTTTCAAGAGTTCTTTTGAGATAGGATCGCCATGCTCTAGCCTTTTATCATCATGAAAGGTGAATATTGCCCTATTTTTCAAACTTTCCTACAAGTGACCCATAAATATTTTACGAGTGTATTCACCTCTAAAACTTAGAAAGACATCATACTTCCATCGAGGACGGTATTGTGAATCACTCATAGAAGAAGACGCCATGGATATATGTTGATCAGAGAAAAGGACACGCAAATTCTTTGGTTGTATGAAGTAAAAAAGAAATAAACAATTAGAACTTGAAACATGAAAGATTCTATGAACATTGGGTTTACTCCTGTTGAATTGATTATTATTGTTAGATCTAGTCAACTTATACATGTATATTTTTCATTGAATATTAATACAAGTAATTTTTGTGAAGATTCTTAATGTCTACTCCAACATAATATAAATTTCTGTGACAGCTACTCTGCATGGACAAATTAATTAATTTACTACTGCGTCCTCTATAAGTGCGACGGATATTCTCTATGGAATTATATAATGTCCGAATTTTTTATTTGAGAGATGTTAGGTAGTAAAAAAGAACAATCTATAGTTAATATGTGTTTTAATATTCAAAAACTACTTCTTCAGTAGAACTTGGTAGTATTTGAGCTCTAAAAAGTTATATATGTTAATAACTTTTTGCCTTTTCTTTATGGACTTATTAGAAGAACTATGGTGAAATCTTTATATCGATTGAGTATACATCTGCAGAAAGACATAATCAGGGGATCAAACATAGAAGCTTTACAAACTCACTGCTTTGAACAACTTACACTGCCTTCTGGATGAACTCAGGCTCATAAGCTGCTTCTACCATGAAGATGAATGGAAATTATGCTACTTCAATAGCTCTAATCCCAAAGGAACAATAGTTACCCAAACACTTGAGCTACATTCATCTGCAAGTGTTTTTCGCAAGCTACCTATCATAATGAAAGTAGGTATTCTAGTCGAAAAGAAAGATGGGAGTTTTATAGATAGATTCAAGAAGAGTGGATCATTGCATACCAAATAATCTAGTTGTTCTATAATTAGAAACAGAGAAACATGTCTTCGGCTTTGTTCTCATAACTCCAGTTTGCACAGCAAAACTAATAGAACTTGTTAAAACCACTTAATTATGAAGTAGCAAAGATTAGATGTTATTACTTTATCAAGATCAGTAATTGAGTACGAACAAGTCGAAAATTAATGTTGAGTATAGCATAGAACTTAGAAGCAACATTTGTTTTCCAATACAATGTAAATGTTGCTTTCCAATACAACATTTCTTGATTTGTGAGTACATTTGTTAAGAATTGAATTAAGATCGTATGATCCCAGGATGATCCCAGGGTCTGATTTGTGTATCAAAAGTTTAGGCTCATTCACATAAGTTAACTTACCATGGTAGATCATGGTTCTAAATATTTCAATGAAGGATGTTTGCCTGACCAATTCATCAAATTTACTACTACTAGCTATCCAAACAACATTGACTGCTAAAAGAAGTACTGAGATTGGTCTGCACTAGTTAACCTGCATGTTAGAGTGCCCAATTTCATGTTGCACAAATTCATCTGCTATTGGGTTTTGGACGAGCTACAAGGCAGCAAATGAAAGATGTGATTTTATTGAGTGAAAATATAAATAGAATGAATCATTGCAGACCCAAGCTCTTTCATGAATCACTATAAGGATCCGGAATTTTTAAGCCTTAATGGTTCATGGCATTTGGTTCCGAAAAGTTTTTGACCAAGGTGAAACCACATGTGCACCTCCACGAGTTGTGTGACTCATCACGGGCCGTGTGGGGGAACCTTGAGGTGGCACTTAGCCTTATGGTGGAGTTCAAGACCAAGGGTTGCACCACATGAACCCCACACATCTCATGTGAGGCATCACTGGCCTTGTGGTGGCTCGTGTGAGGAGCCTTGTCCTTAAAACCACATTTTGGCCGAGCCACTTCACACATGAACCCTTCACGGGCCGTGTGACCCCTTCATGGGTCATATGGCCTTCCGTATGAGTGTTGGTGTGAAAATTTTCTAAGTATGGAATCACCATCTTGAAACTTCGTTAGTGGAAAATTTTCTAAGTGTAGCCTCACGGATGGGAACATGGTTACACAACCTGTGGTGCCTAGTGGGACCCCTGGTAACTTTTGACGTCCATTTCATTAATGGTGTTCTTGTAATTTGGGCTATTCTCATGGGTTGTTTATGACCTTCTAACCTATTCTAAACCTCTCAAAATACCTATACTCTTTTATTCTCATTCAAATTCAATTCTTACACTTAGAATTATTCAAAACTCTCTCATAAGAACTCCTCTCAAGTGAACTAGTGTAGGCTTAGCTTAGAGCTTAAGGAAGGGTCTTCTTCTCCATGAAATTCTTCTTGTTTCTTCTTGGTTAGCTAAGGTATGTGGGATTGATTCATGGTCCCTTTCAACCTTGAAGACCCTAAACTCTCTTATACTTGATTTTATGAAATTGAGCTTACTTTAAATATGAGTCTTTAAGATTATTGTTTATTTGATTCAGTTGAGATATAGGCTATGTTTAAATGTTGTTTTTAAAGTGATTTAAGCCCTAATATGTTGAATTGCATGAATATTATGGAGATTTGAATATGCACCGTCTTTTTAAAGTTTAATTTAAGCATGGGTAATCTAAATTATGATTTAAATGCAGATTTACTTAAATTTCATATTGTATTGTTGATTTAAGTTTGAATCTCTATTGTCCATGCTATTCTCATATCATTCATGGAATATGTATATATGAACATTAGGTTTCGATGGAAACCATTTGGTGGGTTAAGCCCACATATGTTTATTAATAAGTTTTTTAAAAATTTATTTGGTGGGTTAAGCTCATATATGGTTATGACAAGAATATGATCATATAAATGTCTATGATATAGCTCTTTGAGAAATTTGGGTGTTTACATCATCTCACACATGTGTGAATGTACTATTCCTATGCATAAAAGTATGATTTGAAGTATGATTTGACTTTTGAGCCCATGTATGAATGATTATGAAGAAATTTTGGCTTTTAAGCCTAAGTATACATTGAAATGATTTAAAAAAACTTGTGCCTCTTATAAAAGCATGTATATGTATATGCATATGTACTCTTGTGAGATGATGACTTAGCATTGAATGAGATTGGAGGCATTAGGGATATCCCCAAGGTTCCTCTTCCATTCTATTAAACTTTGTGCCAGCATAGGTATTTGATATGGTAACCTCATCAAAATGGGAGGCTTGTAAGGTGCGGTTACAACTTTGATATGAAATGATATGAAAATCCTATTCGAAATGGGAGGCCCATAAGAAAGGTTTCTTCTCCGAAATAGGAGGCCCATAAGGAGACGTATGGTATACCGTTGGCAAGTAGATCATCTTTTTTCTAATGTTGGGATAGCATCAGATTTCTAAGTAATAGATCGCTTGGTCTTATATGATAGCTGAGGTCTCATCCCTTCAATATAAGAGTATTATGCATTACATGCATCATCGATCTCATGGTATATTGCTATATTATACTCCTTGCATATATACTTCCTTCTATATATGGTCCCTTCTTATCTAACATTGAATATAGGTTTATGAGTTCATATGCATTGCATGCCACATACTTAGCACATCCAAACGTACTAACACATACTTTTTGCCTATGTGATCTAACATTGCAAAGGCCGGAACTATATCCATCCACCTTTTGATGGCTAGTTCTGATTTGTGAAAGTTATTATGGTGAGGGCTATCTTCCAAGTACAAGCCATCATCCATCTACCTTATGGTCTTTTGCTTATGTTATATTCACTTTGAGGGTGAGCCTGTGACATATCCTATTCTATGACTAGAGACATTGTTGGACAATATGTAAACTCTTGTATGGATATATGTTATGTGTTGTTATTTGGAGATTATGGTTATGGATATCTATTGAATATGGATTTTATGATGTGTATTTATGTTATGATGTGGAATCGTGGAAGATCCTAAGTCTCATTTTTCCCCCATAGAGTGAGTCGTACTTATCAACCCCTTGGTCATTATATGCTATGTGTTATGTGAATCTATGCAAATCCCTAACCCTATGATATCCTCACAGCATGAGTCATATTGTCTATTCTCTTATATTTATGTGTTTACTACTTCATTAAATGTTTTCGAACCGATGATGTGAATATGGATACCTTAAGGCTTGTTTAGGGAATCTCGGGTTCCCAATCGCCATGTCACTCCTAGACCATAGTTCCGGGTCGTGAAAAGCTTGGTATCAGAGCACTAGGTTTATAAATGATCCTTGAAGTCCAATATGCCATGTCAAGTAGAGTTCTATTCATGGGTGTGAAGTGCACCATGCCTATGAGTGGGAGGCTATGATAGCGTTATAAGAGTTGTCTTACTTCATGTCTTATGTCAAGCTTTGGACCGTGTGTTAAGGTTTCGTAACCCTTATAATGTCCTTGCTACATTACAGAAGATGCCGCTATGAAAAGCTCCCCTATTAAGACAGGGCCCGGTTAATGAGGACCAAGTTCCTCAAAGGCCTGTGGAAGAGCTGATCACTAATGATAAATTTCGTACTGATATTTCCATGCTTGCCCAAGTGATGACCACCTAGACTAGATAGGCCAATCTTCCTCCTCATGATCCCACCCTGACTGCTAGAGTGAGAGATTTTACCCAGATGAATCCTCTAAAGTTCTTTAGATCAAAGGCTGATGAGGATGTTTAAGACTTCATTGATGACCTCTCTAAGGTGTTGACTGTTATGGCAGTGATTTCTAAGGAGAAAGATGAATTAGTTGCTTATCAGTTGACAGACGTGGCTCAAGTATGGTACACTCAGTGGTTGATGGGGAAGGTCTGTGATGCTGGAGTCAATTGGGAAGAGTTTAAATTTGCATTTTTGGATCATTTCTTCCCTCTTGAACTTAGGAAGGCTAAGATGATAGAATTTATCAACCTCAAAAAGGGTGGTATGAGTGTAAGGGAGTATTCCCTCAAGTTCACAAAGCTCTCAAAATATGCTCCTATGCTAGTGGATGACCCCCTTGGAAGAATGCACAAGTTTATTTCTGGGATCTCTGATTTGGTTGTCAGGGAGTGTCATACAACTATGCTTATTTAGGATATGGACACCTCAAGGCTCATGACATATGATAAAGAGATTGAAGGAGTAAAGCTCAAGGAGAAGAGGGTGCATGATTCTAAGAGGGTGGTAGGTTCTCCAACTCCAAGAGTGGTGTGAGGTCGCTTAAGTTACACCTCCTTTTTGAGGATAAAGCAGTCGTTGTCAAGAAATAGAACCTAAGCAAGGTTAGGGTCGAACTCATAGGTAATACATAGACTTAAGAGAATTCAATTAATGCAATTTGAGTGATTAAGTGTCATGCCCCAAAGTCCCGTTAGGGCGGACTGGCACCCGTTGCCGATAAGGCTCAGGAGAACCAACCTATATCTATGCGCTTTCTATACATATTATGAGGTATTTCCATATTTGACATGTCTTCAAGAAAATAAATGGTGATAACAAGCCAAAAGGAAATGCATATGACTAGGCCGTTGAGGCCATGTTATTTAAAGTACAAGACATGACCATACTTTACTTTACATAGACTACAAAGCCTCTAGATAAGGTAAAGTAACTTATAAGGGTCGGGACAGGCCCCGCCCCAACTTAACTATACAATATAAACACATAAGCTCTAGACATGCAAAGCTCCGAATCAACCTGGAGCTTAGTAACAGCAGCTTAATATCCTGTACTCCTACTTGGGAGATCTACTAGTACCTGTACCTGCAACATGAAATGCAGGTCCCCCGTAAGGGACGTCAGTATGAGATAATGTACTGA
>JAABOM020061398.1:0-11043 GCA_011800125.2 Solanum clarkiae
AGGTCCATGAATATTGCCGAGGTATTGGTAAAGCCAAATGACATCACCACAAACTCAAAGTGACTATACCTATTTAAGAATATCGTATTAGGGATGTCACTTTCTCTCACCCTTAATTGGTGATAACTGGATCTCAAATCAATTTTGGTGAAATGAGTAGCATCTTGTAGTTGATCAAACACATCATCTATCCTTAGAAGGGGATACTTATTCTTGATGGTGACCTTTCTGAGTTTTTAGTTGTCAATGCACATACAAAGTAACTCGTCTTTCTTCCTTACAAATAACACCGGACACCCCATGGAGACTGGTCAGGTCTAGTGAAACCCTTCTCCAATAAATCCTTCATTTTAACTCCTTTAATTCTGGGGAATCCATTCTATAAGGAGGGATTGAGAAGGCTGAGTATTGAGTAAGAGGTCTATACCAAAGTCTATCTCCCTCTCGGGAGGAACACCTGGTAACTTATCTGGGAAGACATAAGGAAACTCACTTATAATAGGGACTGACTCAAGAAAAGAAACTTCAGAAGACAAATATTTGACCCTTACTAAATAATAGATGCATCCCTTGGAAATCATTTTGTGGGCCTTTACAAACGAAATAAACTAACCCCTACATGAAGAGTTGCTACCCTCCCATTCAAGAAGTAGCTCATTAAGGAATTGGAATTTAAACCTATGGATTCTA
Source organism: Solanum clarkiae (assembly GCA_011800125.2). Taxonomy (NCBI): domain Eukaryota; kingdom Viridiplantae; phylum Streptophyta; class Magnoliopsida; order Solanales; family Solanaceae; genus Solanum; species Solanum clarkiae. The sequence continues at coordinate 691 of JAABOM020061398.1, forward strand.
CAGCCAATGAAAGCATAAGAATCATGCAACCAATCCATCACTAGAATCACATTGAAGTCTACCATAGAAAGCTTGATAAAGTCACATAGAATCACTTTATGCAAGATAGAAATGGGATTACTTCTATAGACTCTTCGGGATATGATAGACTCACCTACAGGGTTATTCACCTTATAGGGCTCATGGAGGACTTCGGGACACATATGAAACTTATATGCAAATAATGGGGTTATAAAAGACAAATTTGCTCACCGATCTAAAAGTGCATATGCATTATGACAAAATACTCTTTAACATATCGGTAACCACATTCTGTGCTTCTTGAATCTCTTGGTGACCATTAAGAGCATAGAATCGGATGGTCCTTTGGGCACCTCGGATTAGACCTTTTTGGCCTTGAGACCTTATGCCTCTGCTCCTTTAATCCTTAGCTTAGTGGCCGGGCTTCCCCCAAGTGACATAAGCATTTGACCCAGCTAAGCATTCTCCTTTGTGAGGCTCCTACACTTAGGGAAATCTGGACTTTGGGGCTTGGGAGCCAACCCCTTTTCCTTTCGGAGAGGAGGAGTATTGGTGGATCCTTGCCCACTTTGCTTTTAGCCACCTTGGAATTTGTGACTACTGCCCTTTTAGTGAGACTAATTCCCACCTTCAACTTGAGCCCTCTTAAACTCCCTTGCCCTTTCACAAAGCTTCTCTTCTTCAATTTGCTCCGCTTATGTCATCAAGAGGAAAATTTCCATCTCCTTGACCAACATGGACATCTTGCATTCCTTGTAGAACAACAAGGAGACAGCCAAAATAAACTTACACATGTGATCCCTCAGATCTGTGACCATGAATGTAGCATACTTTGATGATTTGGTGAATTTTCAGGCATACTCCCTCACGTTTATGCTCCCTTGCTTTATGTTGATGAATTCTAGAACCTTTTCCTCCCTAAGCTCGATGGGAAGAACTAGTCCAAGAAAGCACATTTGAATTCATCTCAACCAATAAGACTTGCTTCTTAGCCTCTCTTGTCATCCTATTGCTCATACCAAATCTTGGTGATTCCTTTGAGATGGTAAGCCACCAACTCGGACTTTTCTTCCGACGAAATGCCCATCACCGCAACCACTCGCTAAGCCTCCTCTATGAAGTCAATAGGGTCCTTATCTGCCTTTGACCCATGGATCTCTGACGGGCTCATCCGCATAAAATCTCGTACTCTAGTGGATGGAGTAGGCACTTGAGGAAGTACTGCTATCTCTCCCAATTGTCCTAATTGGCCAATGCTTGCGCCAATAGGATAAATGCAACTCTAAACTCTACATTAGACACTCCATCATCCTGTTGGAGAGGACGAACTTATTGTTTCAAGTGCCTCGTTTGATGGGGAGCTCTTCATGGTGGCATGATCTGGAAACAAGTAAAAGCCCATCATTAGTTAGAGAAAATCCTTATTCAACTCAAAGGCACGACATGAATAAGAAAGAAGGGAAGACTTTCCTAAACCTTCTCATAAACCCTTACTCAAGATAGTGGTGTGCTTCACAACCTTGACTTGGACTCTATGCTACAGGGTATGCATGAATATCTGAGGAATATTTTAAAATCTTGTGCTTTAATACCAAGTTTTTAATGACCCAAGGTAGGGACCTAGTCATCATGGTGAATTAGATACCCGAAGGTACCTCAAGCAAGCCATCTCAAGCATCTTAAACATTCATAGGTACTTAATGAAAATAAATTGTGGAAAATCTAAGGGAAAGGGGACTAAGGACCAATCTAACAACGAAACAACATTAAGAATAGTGGAAATACTACAATCATATTGTTTTCCTATATTCATACCAACTACATCATAAGCAGATGAGATCAGTATCAGTCGATCCCCATCAAATAGAAAGAAGTCGAAATACAATGCAGCATAGAACGTAAATGCCTCAGAGGGATACAAGTACATTGTCTTGAAACAAAGACAAGGTACAAGAGAGAAGGAAAAAAGGGAGGAGTCCTAAACTAAAGGCTCACGATGAACAATAAAGCTAGTATTGAATGCTGAGTACTAGCCACGAGCCGATAGAGGAGTAACTGTCCCTACATGGTCAAATCATGTATGCAAAATATGCGTTAGTGCATTTGAATGTATTATGTATATGAGATAAAATGCATGGATAAAATTATAATGGCATCATTATTAAACATAACATATAAGAATACATATGATAAAAGATGCATAAAGTAGTCTCAAGCATACACAAGGAAGATGACTCAAGATCAATATGAGACAATGCATAAGGAATCACATATAATGATAACATAGCATAAGATCATAAGCTTGCTGGAGTAGACCATAACTGACAGTAAGACCATGTGAGCTACTACATAGAATATAATGAACTCCTTCCATTGGGAAAAGGGTAATCTACTTGCCAAGGTGGATATCCAAAACTTAGTAACTTTGCAATTGCATCTTCCATAACATTTGGGTCTACGTGGATTCACTAGCCTAGCCTACAAAGGCTCTTATAGTGACACATAGTTAGGGATATTTAGCTTCAAGGTATCTAGACTTAACTAACTGGATAAGTTCCAATATCTAGTCCTCTCGGTGCTAAGTCATCCCACGAAATCTTTAAAGCATATTCTTAGAATCATAAGTAGCACTTAATAAGAGTAGTTCAAAACTTAAGAATCTTTCTTAAACATATTTTAGGGAAATCAACATCATGCTTATACCTTTAATAAACATAACTTTGAAGCTCTTCATTGATGTCCTAATTATCATCATAACTCATAAAAAACTTTACTTGAAGACTAGGTTAGGATTTATCATGGAACAATCATAAATCACATAAGTCATAAGGAAATTTCTCTTTAAAAGGAACATCGAAAACACCCAACCTTCATCACGTGGAAAACCATCATAAAATCAACACCATTCAGCAAATATGCATATATTTACTTAGCAAAATAGTTGCTAAACTTCATAAGTATAATAAAATAACATAAATATCATAAAATAATCATACACATGCACATTACCTTGAGGAACTTAAAGAAAAAGGTAAAATACTTAATATGGAATGTTATGGGTGGAAGGATACTCATAAATCAACTCATATACATGGAGAAACTACAGAGAAATGAAATTGAAGCCTTTATGGAAAAACCTTGAAAACCCAAGCCTTGTTCTTGAGAGCTTCTTGCCTTAGGAATTTGGAATTGAAGGAATGATAGAATGAGGGGTAATTCTACGGCTTAAAGGCTGACATAGATTAGGAATAGAAAGAATGGAAATGTCAAAACTATCGCCCATCAAAACTACCAAAATCGACCTACGAGACCTTGATTATGGGTAGTAAACTAATCCACGGGCCGTAAGTTCCTCTCATTTAACAACACATTTGAAATTCCTGAAAACCAACTTTGCTAGATCCAAGGATACAAAGCCATATGGGGCATACAATCTTTTATAAGTTGTGGTTGGACTCGTAAAGTCTTTACACACTTATCCATTTTTCACCTTATCCCTGTCCTTCTTCCAGAAAGAATCTTACGGGCATACCTTAGTTTATGGGCAATCTGTTAACTCATAGATCATCCCTTAGAAATCTATAAATTTCCTTCATATTTTATAGTTCCTTTCACATTCCCACCTACGGTTTTATTACTTCCTACAAGCCATCACTTGGTTCGTTGGTTACCCCACACTTTGCAATTTTTTCCTTCCTTAAGTTCTACGTTTAAGAGCGGAACTTATGGGACATAAGTTACCCCATAAACCAGAATTTAGGTTATAGGCCAACATTTTTGCACTTAAGGTTTCTAAACTGAGAGTCATTGCATGCATTATAGAGGAGATACACGAGAGGGCATTTAGAAGGTTGACCACTATCCCCTTTCCCTACCCAATTCATAGTTTATGTACGGACGTGGGGATGGATATTATTTCCAATGTTGACCTCATTATTGATGTACAGATGAATCAGGATGTCAGCCTTATAAAGGCTAATGAGAATCCAATTGCGCGCCATTGAGAACCGCATACAACAGTCAAACTCCGAGAGATATTTTTTGGGCAACTCCTGAGGATGCACCACCAACTGCCAAGTCTAAGAGGGACAAAAAAATTACAGAGTCTCAGTCCCATCTATACTTCTACAGCCATTCCAGAGGCTATACCATTATGTACACAACCTGTGGGTATGGTGTATATATATGCAGAGTCCATATAGGCTCTCTTATAGTGCCTGACTAATACTGAGTTTCAGTCAGCCCAGTTAATGTAGTAGCTCAATCCTTAAGTTCACAAGGCCATTTTAGTGTTAGAGGAATAGATGATCGAGTGCTACTAGTCTACATTAGATCAATAGGTTTGATTGCTACATGGTCAGGTAAGTTCCTTTAAGAATCTCTTGGAGGATCTCCTTAGGACTTCATAGACTCTAAACCTCTCTACGATTAGAGAGGAAATTTAGCAGCTCCGGTAGAAGATGAGAGCTACACCGACACTGATAATGATCACTATTCCTATAACCATACCATTGATGCTAGATTTATTCACAGATGAGCCCTCTGCTCCAGTCTCTGGTAAGAGACCTCATTTTGGCAATGAGGATTTAGACACTACATTGAGATGTACTTATAAGAGAGTGTGTCAGTAAGTTGAGGCAGTCAGATAGGTGTCGATGGTAGAAGAATAAATGAGATTGGAGCAGGAGCATGAGCGCACGAGGGATACTAGACCCTCTTGATCTGCTACTTCGACAGAAGATACCACCCAAAAGCCAGAGGGTGGTTAGACACAAACTAAGATTGGTGGTTAGGCACCACACGTTTGATTTTTTCCCCTTAACTATGATTGTATATTTATTTTAGTATATTAAGGTCAATGCATAGTCTTTTTTGATAGGGTGAGGGTAGTTATAGGCCTCGACAATGTCTGAGTAACCAAAGCCTATATCTACTCATATTTCAAGTCCTTGGGATTTTCTTGCATGTTTTCTTTCCCTACGGATATTTATTTTTTTGTTGACTGGCATGTTTAAGATGTGTAAGTAGTAGTAGTAGCATACTGTATTGATATCTATGACATGTACTGATTCATATTGCAAAATGATACCCCTCTATTTATTTGATGTTTTGTTAGATAGTTTAGATAGTAATTATGTTGGATCTTTCTATGACATTACTAATATTGATTGGATAAGCCTAATTTGAACTGAAATGCATAAATCAGATGTCTAAATTGATAATGTTAGTCAATGTCAAGTGAATGTGAGCTAATGCATTATTCTTATAATATTTGTCAAACAAGAAGTTGCCCCGCTAATCTAAACTAAAAATGTAATTTAGTTGGTTAGAAAAGGATCATAGGCCGTGTTCAATTTAGTCAACTTAGCCTAAATGACCAACCAAATGCATTGCATAATCGCTTGAGCCAAATATTTGAGCCTTACATGCACCTTTTTCTTTGTAATTACCCAAATCACCTTTCCCACTATCTGTGTAATCTTGAATTTGGTTGTGGTCCCTCCTTAAACATTGTTTACTTTGACTCAGTCAAAATACCTACGTTTAGGGTGGCTACCATAGGTGGCCCTAGTTAATTGAAAGGACATTGTGCACTTCAACTCAGACTAAAAGGCTAAGTTTAGGGTGGCTAATGAAAAGGATAATAACAATGACATATGGGAAATGTAGTACTGCAACCAAAAGGAAATCATGAAATGAGTGTGAAAGAAAGATAAATAAAGCAAAAAAGAGAGACAAAAATGCAAAAGCGAGAAAAGAAACAACAAAGCGGCAAAATCATAGCAATACATCTGAAAGATTTGAGATGTGTAGAAAAAGGGAAAATAAGTCATGAAGTATCATGGTTGGATAGGATAAGTTCAAAATACCGTAGTATCTGTGAGGGAAAGTAGTCACTATGTCCCAAATATACCACTTGCCCCTGAGCCTACGTTAAAATCAAAAAAGTCCTATAGTGATCCTAGTTCAACAAATTGAATGTCACAGGGTAAAATATAAGGGCAAGCCTATAGTTAGTTATGTAGTGTTTGAATTTCTGTTGTGAGCATGAATGTGTTTACCTAGTCGTTAGCATTGAATGAGAAAATATCAAAGTATGAGACAAAGGACCTCTTTGTTTGAGATGAAACTTGAATAACATTGTTGATTCTAGATTATTTTGGTGATTGTTGATTATGAACATTGCCTTATCTATTGAAATTGCCCTGTTATGCCTTGATCCACATGTATTTACTTGATAAATATCTTGTTTGTATTCTAAGACTTTCTAAGGGTATCTGTTATTGACTAAGACTTGATAAATGCCATATGATTGATGTCTATATGACTGTTGTTATTGCTTATGTTAGATTGAGTCTGTCGCTTCACGACAAGTAATAATTTTAAGTTGAGAGTGCTGATGTGACTTTAGAATATAACACTTTTGATCCTTTAAACTTGGAATTTTATGTCTTCTCTGGCACATTTGACTGGATTTGATTTGTGTTTTGTGTTGTTTTCACAGAATTGTTAGATTCAAGATATTTTTGAGGAGATTTTAGATTTTGCTATAAAGTGGCCTTATATGAGCCCATTTACTATCAATGATGTGATCCACGAGCCATAGATAGTGCTCAAGGTTGAGATACAATGAGACTAGAAAAAATGCAGGGTGAAACTACAAGGAACAGGATAAGTTGTAGTCTAATCTACAACCCATAGACCATGTCATGGAACAAAAAGTAAAAAATTCAGAATTCCAGTCTACGATGATGACCACGACTCACAGTCTAAATTATAAGTCATGGATAGAGGTTAATGAAATAGGCCATGAGTTCAGAGAAGGAAATCTATGATTCTAGACCATGATCCGTAAATACTTCTACTGTCCGTATATTGGCTCATGGTCTGGCCCGAACTTAGTTTTCCTTATTTGTTTCTTGAGTCTAAATAAAGGGTCTTTAGTTTATTTTTGGACAGGTTATGTACTCTATTATTTAGTAGACACTTCTATGCTTTGAGTACTCAGACAAAAAACATTGTGTTCATAATTTTGGATTTTAATATTGCGAATCAAGTGAAGACTTTCGATTTTCATTCATCAATTCTTTATTATAAGCTCTTAATTATGCAAACATCATTCATTATCACATCTAATACAACAAACATGAGCAACTAAATCCTTATTTAGGGTTCTGGGAACAATAAGGAACTAACAAAGTAAAAAGAAAATAATTTGTAATCCTTGAAAAGTATGCATGCATGTATTGTTTATCTCTTTATTTTGATTTCTTTTTTAATAGTAGCTAATGATAGAACTTGCCTTATTCATATTCATCGGCCCAAAGGGTAACAAATAGGAAAAAGGATAAATAACAGAGATTTTGATTTGATTACCCTCATCTAATTAACTTAAATTGTACAACGGATAGGTAAATTTGGGACCATGGCAAGGGTTAGTAATGCATACACCCATAGATGACCCAACTTGAATGGTGAAATTCATCTATTGCCGACCCAAGGACTTAGGTGAACAAATTTTACCAGATCTACATGTTACACACTAGAGAAGGTTACAATTATTAGATTATACTGCATTAGGAATTCATGGGGAACATAATACCCTAGTTACTTTCTATCATTGGTTTTGTAATACTTGCATCATGTTTGACATTAGGATAGGTTTTATTTATTGTTTCATTGAATCATAAACTCCCCCCTTTTGAAATAAGATAATTAATTACTCAACAGTGTTTTGACTACTTTAAGTCAAAATCATATTTCTCGTGGGATCGACCCTAACTACTATTAGGTTCTATATTTGATAGCGACCACTTATACTTATACTTCAATTGGGAGGTATAAGTTGGGCATGATCAATATCCTTGACACTCACTAGATGGTAAATAAAACATTTGGAAATTATTTTACAAGCTTTTAGGAAAGATATAAATTGACCCTTAACCACAAAATTTGTAATCTTCCACTTTAGTATTGTCTTATTAGCGAGTTGGAATTTGACCACTTGGGTTCTATAATCAATAGAATCATAGCAAGCATAAAGTTAATTCTTGCCAAGAATAATATCAAAATCATATCAAGTTACTTTATGCAAAACCAATACTAAGAAATTTCTGTAGACTCTCTTGACAAGAACTGAATCATCAATGAAGTTATAAATAGAAAAAGCTCTAATATGACCGGCTATAAGCTCTAACATGACCTCAGGGAACATATTAAATCTCATGGACATATAAGGTTAGATTAGTACTAGGGTCCAACAATACACACACATCAAAATAGAAGAGTTGCGACATACCCGTAACTATATCTAGGGGCTTCTTATTATCTTTCCTAGCATGAAGTCCATAGAATCGATTGTGATGTTGCACACTACCTCCTGACTTTAGAACACCTCGTAGAACCAATCCACTTGGAGTATTTTGACCTTGGTGATGACCAGCTCTTTCCTTGTTTGAAATATTAGGGCATTTAGAGATCTTGTGCCCCACTTTACCTTATCCAAAGCAAGCATTTGTACTAACCAAACATTTTCCTCCACGTTTCTTTCCACACTTGGGATACTTAGGGAAAATATCTCCACTAGCACCACCACCTTGAGCCTTAGGGTTGGGAACTCTACTTTTGTCAAGTCTTTGGCCCAAATCGTGTGAATAACCTTGGTCATGAATCTTTAGCTTTGGTTGAAACAACAGTTACTACCATTAAATTTTGGTTTAGGAAACCCACCTTTCAAATTGAACCCTCTTGGACTTTACCACCTTGAGATTGTCTCCTTCTGTTTGTTCATCATAGATCATGAGACTAGAAATTTCAATCTCTTTGATGAGAATTATGGTTTTGATTTTCTTTCACAACCAAGTCTGATACCTTGAGATAAACTTATTTGGGTGCGAGATTTGACTACCAAGAAAGGATCATACCTGGACAACTTTGAACTTGAGGGCATATTTGTCACACTAATATTTTCTTGTTTAAGGTTGATAAGTCCAAAAAATTTTGCCTCCCTCAACTCAAGTAGAAAGAAATAATCAAGAAATGCATCCTTGAGATTTTCCACCCTATAGGACCCTCTTTAATCCTTTCAACCTTCTATTGGTTGTACCATACTTGAGAAACTCCCTTGAATTGCTTAGGTTGCTAACTCTGCCTTTTCCTTTGAAGGCAACCCCATGATAGTAATGATCTTATATACCTTATCAATAAAATCTTGTGAATCCTCATCTACCTTAGACCCGTGAAACATAGGAGTATTCATTCTTGTAAATCCCTTAACTTTTAAACCCAATGTAGCCATATTTGGAGGGGCCACCACCCTTTAATTCACTTGGTTGGTCATAGTTTGGGAAAGCATAGAGATAATGGTCCAAAAATCGGCATTGGTCACTTGATCGTCTAGAGGATCATTAGTGACTTGAGGGGCTCTTCCCTCATTAGTATCCACTCTTGTTTGGATTGAAGCTCCACAGATACAACTTCATAACATTTTGGTATAACTAATTTTTGGCCAGTTATTATTTGGAAGGATACAATTTCTTAACTATTGTTATTTCTAGACCTACTAATAGTTTAGCACATTTGTTATTGTCGCTATAAGGTTCCTCATATTATACGATTCTCTCACCCTGTGGTCAATATTAAAATTAATTAATAATTAATCATTTTGACTAACTATTTTTGCATAAATGATAAGCATAAAAGTGGTAGGAACCAGAATAAATAGTGTAGTAGCAATAATTGCAAGAATATTTACTTCTTAATCATATCAATTTTTAAATTCAAAATAACTTAGGAGTTAATCCGATAGAGATGAAAAATCTTTGGCCTTCATGTAGAGTCAGTCTAGGGACCTGAGAGGCAGTGGTTTACCCTATGATGGATGTGAGCAGTTTGAGTCTGCTTATCTCTAATATGAATCTGAACTTGAAGATGATGTGGGAGAAGGAGACTTGACTTATAAAAAGATTTATTCAATCACATAGTTTGATCTCCTAGAATATGGCACCCTTGGGGCTTTCTATTTGATTATATCGAAAGGCCCAATGAATTGAGATTTCCCTAATGGTTTAGGTCATTCTGGACAAGTGGATCTTTTATGATGACGAGGATGAACTTCAAACAAATAATTTGAGGATTTTGCAGAGTGAAACTATCACAACTCGCACCTAGGGCCTAATCATCACACAACAAATAAGGAACCTGAAGGCGCATCATATAAGCCTCTTAACGTATGTCTCACATTTCATAGGCATTGAATGTAAATAAAAAAAATTTAAATGGGAGAAATGGGACCAAGGGATAATCAGTATAATCTCCATAAAGATGAAATCA
>JAABOM020061399.1:0-11041 GCA_011800125.2 Solanum clarkiae
CATTCAAGACATTCCCAAATACTCACTAAAACACATAGACAATATATCATCTCCAATTTCAAGTCTCAAAAACTCATCTGAATCTTAAGGTTCTCATTCAAGCATCAAGTCTCTATCTCCATTCTTCTTCAAGGATTCTCCAAAGTCAAGGTATGTGGCTTTCTTTCATGGGTTTCTTTTTTTCATGATACCCAAGGTCTATTTTACCTAAAAGTACATGATTTAAAATTGATTTACTCATGGATACTAAGATGTAATTATATTATGAGCTTGACTCTTGAAATTTTCTATGACTATCAAAAATTTTCCCTTAGTCCTGTTTCTCTTATTTATATCTCTTGTTGTTATTATTTTGCTTCCACAACCAAGTAGGTGTGATTGATATGCTAAGAGGCTTGTTTGGGGTTCCTTCGAGTTCCCCATTTGCCATGTCACGTCTACGTCCTAGGATTGGGTTGTTAAAAAACTTGGTATCAGAGAACTAGGTTTTCAATGGTCCTCAAAATCCACCACACCCCATCGTTAAAGTATTGTTCATGGTTATGAAGCGTGCCACAACTATGAATGAGAGGTGATGAGATGTTTTAGGAAATATTTCACTTCTTTATGATCTATGTCATGCAATAGAGTTAAGTCCCCCTAAGACTTATTCATAATTGTTAATAATAGCACTTCAGAATATGCCTCAAGTTATTTAAAGCAGTGACATTTTCAATGTGGAGGTTCGCAATGCTCTATAGATACTGGCCAAAGTTGTGACCGCCCAACTTAACCAATCGGTGGGCACTCGAAAGAGCTCAAGTGATAAGAGGAGGGAGAAAGAGGCCAAGAGATCCTAATCTGAAGATGTTTCATTTTCTCCTGGACCACCGGTGCCCAAGTGCCCAAAGAAAAGGACCCCTTCTGCCACTTGTCAAGGGAGTGGTAAGAAACATCAAGGAAAGTGTTTGGGGGGGATTACAGATTATTTCAAGTGTGGTAGTGTTGGACATCAGATGACGGATTACCTGGTGGCCTCAATGGAAGGGAGAAGAAGGGTCCAAATTGAAGGTGCCAATGGTAGGAGGACTCGTCCTAGATGCCCAAAATGTGTGAGGAAACATGGTGGCACATGTTACAGAAACTCGAGTGCATGCTTTGGGTGTGGAAGAGTTGGCCATAATCTTACTAATTGTCTATTCAAAACAAGAGCAAGGATGGTCATTCTCAAAGGGCAATGTGGTCATATGGATCAAGGGGTTCAAGAAGGCCAACAAGGGGGTACTCCATGACATAATCGACTTTATGGTCTTCAAGGGAGGCAAGGAGGGAATAAGGTGCCCGATGTTGTTAGTAGTATTTTAAAGGTTTTTGATTTTGATGTGCATACTTGTATAGGTCCGGGAGCCACTATCTCTTTAATTATTGCTTTTGTTGCTAGTAAGTTTCATGTATGTCCCGAATTGCTATATGAACCTTTTGGTGTCTACCCCATTGATGAGTCTATTGTTACTAGAAAAGTCTTTGGGGGATTTTCCCATGTCATTATCGCATAAAATCTTGTCTTGTGATTTTGTTGAACTTGGCATAGTAGGTTTGGAGGTCTTGGGGGTGGCTTAGTTACATGCATATTGTTCACGCTCCAATAGTAAAGCGGTCGTTATCAAGTGTAAACCTAACAAGAGGTTAGGGTCGAATCCACAGGGAATATGGGGTTGACCATATTGACTCACTACCAATCATTTCAAACATCAATTGACTATATTCTCTAAAATGGAGGGGGGGAGGGGGCATTTGTGATTTCAAAATGAAGAACAATTAAAATACTAGACTACTAATACAAAAATGCAATCAATTTGACAGACAACTTGGGAATTATGTTCCCCATGATTCGTTAACTCAAATACCTAGATAACATAACCCTAATTGAGACATTGCATGCAAGACAGTAACTTAGGTTCTTCCAACCCTCGTATGAAGATGAAGGTCGAATTTCACCATAGGGCTTGGTCGGCAACCATGGTGTGCCAACTAACCATTACCCATTGTCCCAATCAACCTACTCTTGGTCGAGTTTGGTTGATTAGACGAGAACATACCAATTGAATCCTGTCACCTACTTCCCTTTTCCTATTTGTCACTACCTTTGTCGGGATTGTCATAGTAGGTGGGATTTAGTGTTGGCTACTACCAAACAACATTAAAAATGAAAGGTAATAAACAATACATAAAAATACCCAGTCAAGGAAATGCATAAAATTAGGTTATTTCAAGTCAACTCATGGTTCCAACAACCCCAAGTTGTGGGTGCTTAGATACTCATGACTAGGGCAAACTAACAAAAAATGGTTGGAATAAACATGGTTTAGAGATTACCCAAGAACAACAACGAACAAAAATACCTTGATGTTGAAACAACAAGCTTGGATTAATGAAACTTGAATACAAGTGATTTGAAACACCCAAAAATGGGTTCTCAAAATTAAAATACTAAAATCTATACTAAATTCTAGAAAGGTTCTATAAGAATATTCAAAGTTGTTGTAGAACCTGTGAAGTGTCAAATCTCTCTTCAAAAATTCTATCATTAACTATTTATAGTATTTACAAAACGACCCTTAAAATAAAAAATAAAAATATAGCTAACAGCAAATACGGTCGCGGTTACAACTCGTACAGTGACCTACGAGTCGTAGTCGGGCTTTTGTCATCAGTACTTAGCATTTTGGATATGACTGCTACGATCCATTGCAACGATTCTTGGTTTGATTTACGACTCGTAGTGTCTTCTTATAGTTCTCTGTTGCAGTTCTTGGTCCAAATTTTGGCAACACTTTTTCTGCCTACGAGGTCCCCTCTTATGAGTCATAGTGAGACATACGACTCGTAGGTTGGCCTCGTATAGCTGACCTTCACTTTGAAAATTCCTAATATTTGAACACTGTTTCTTGCTACGAGGGAATACTATGAGTCGTAGCTTGGGCTAAAACTCGTAGGGTGGCTCGTATGTCCTAAACTTAATCAAAATCTGCAATTTTCTCCCAAAATCATGCCAACCTTTATTTTCTTCAAGACCAACACAATAACACATAAAAAATCGCATTAAGAACATGCAAAAAATATTATTTTGGCCTCAAATGTGTTGTATTGTGACTGCATACTAACACCCTCAACTTAGACTTGTTGTTTGTCCTCAAGCGACGACTCGATCTAAGTAGACAATAAGAAATATATAGCGACTATCCTAATTGCTATACATCACTCAATTCCAACTTAGGTACCCAATTCTTATTTTCAAAACCTGATTGTATAGCTTCCAGCAAACCAAGACAAAATGATGTATCTGACATTCTAAAAATGACAAGTGAAGAAGTATCAACAATTCACAATCACTGAACAAGTCATATGTCGGTCATGCAATGCAAATGCCATCATAGAAAAGAAGTCCCTCCATTTCACTCAAAAAGCAATAAAAATTCAGGGACTGTGCAAGCATCTTCACTCTCAGAATCGAGTTTCATGCGTGACAACCAACACCATAGACTTACCCGTCTACTCATACCCCGAACTATTCATTAGTTGGATTAGGATCACTTTAGGACTCAATAGGCTTGTAATGTAGGTTCATGGGGCATTGATATGTCATTTCAGACAAGTAGTGACTAAAAGTTGTTCTTAAACCACATTTTTCAACACTTTGACTTCAACAACTCAGCCATTTTCATTATGTCCTCCCTTATTCTTCATTTTCAAGCTTTTTCAGGGTCTTTCTTTTCCACTTTTCTATTGTGCCTCATTTTTGAACTGAATTTGCTATTTTTTTCAATTCAAGGCAACTTTTCTTTCTTTTTCTCTCACCCAACACATGATTTCCTGTCCTTTCTTTCTTTCCCCACTATTTTTCATTACTTTACCACAACGTAGGCCACCCTCAACTTAGGCTTTTAGCCTGAGCTGAGGTACAAAATATCCATTCCTCAAGCCAGGGCCATTTTGGTAACCACCCTAAACTTAGGCTTTTTGTCTCCATCAAGGTTCATATGTTCAAGGATAGACCAGGGACAATATCAAGGTATTTCACAAAACAAGGCTAGGCTAGCTAGGTATCAAGAAAGAATAGGTAAATGTAAAGCTCAATCATTTGGAACGAGGGTTAAACAACTATATTTGGTAGGTCATTTAGGCAAAAGTGGACTAACTCAAAGAACAATGGCCTAAGAGCCTTTCCTAAACAATCACATTTCTAATCCAATCTTAGCATAATAAGACAAATTCTGAATCATTACCCAATGCATGGACATTGAAAAATAGGCTCACACACATAGCATTGCATACACAATCAACATAGAATCATAGGTTGTACTTCAAGCATCAACTTACCTTCTCTTAATCAGAAAAAACATTGTCAAATAATCACTTGCGAGATTGCAATTGTAACCAGCAATCCCAAAAATTTTGAGGGTACCCAATTTTCCAAAACATTCATAAAACCATTCAAGATTATGCACATGCTGAAAGTTATAACAACTATATATTTACAAATTATCTATAACACCTAAACATGCTAGTTCAACATAAATTAAACTTTCCCACAAGGAAAAAGAAACACTGCAAGAAAACCTTGGGATGAAAAATGGGATAGTTATGGACTACAGGCCACTCAGACATCACCATAGACCATAACTCCCACACCCCACCAAAAGATGACATTTTGTCCTAAAAGTGTATATATATGTATGCTTTAGAATCCCAAAAATTAAACCAATCATCCAAAAAATTAGATAAAGACCAAACTTCCAAAATAAACACATTTAAAGGTATCCAAAACCAATCATAAAAACATAGTGTGTAACACGGGAACAAAGTATCCAAAAATATTGAGTATAGGAGTCAAAAGTAGAATACATATAGTACTCAAGCATCGACATCAGTCTAGTCCAGGGACTCTCTATCTTCTTAGGTGGTCTGGGCTGCAGATGAACCTGAGATACTAGCTCCATGTAATCTCTATTGCTCTTAAGTCTGCCTCTCCTACTCTATCTGTATAGACTCTATCATCACCAGGTCAGTAACCTACTCCTCCAACTCCGCCTCCTCCTCAACATCTTCTGTCTTTTCTGGGCCATATTTTCATCATCACCCTCTAAGGGCCTCTTCCTAGGAGCACGTGGGCAATCCTCAAAAAGATCGATCAGGTCATCACCCATAAATGCCTCCTACAGAGCTGCGATCAGGGTTGCTAATGATGTCATCAAGTTGGCATTAAACTTGCCCAATTCCTACTATACTACAACAAAATCTGGAAGATGAGCTTACTCAACCTCTTATGGACCCTAACCTCAAAAGCATCGACCCTGGCATCCATTGTATTAACTTTATGATCTAACTCATCTAGGGTAAATGCCTTGGACCGCTCCTCTGACTCTCGCACATCTTGATAACCCATGTCTTGATCTGATTTATCAACTTGCTCAGCTGGGCCTCTGTCCTAGTCAACTTGCATTCTAAATTCTTAAATGCAAAAGCAGGCATAATAGGTAAGTCTACAGAAGTAACCTATGAAGTGGATGGCTCTGGTGCGGGTGTATATGTGGAGAGCATCGCCTCTATGTCAACTGCTGGAGCCTGCTCTATGAAACTATAGTGGCGGTGGTAGAAACTGGAGTCAACTCCTCAGTAGCTGGCTCGAGATAAAATATGTCAGGCAAGGGAGGAGGAATTACTCTCTGAAGGGCCACCGAATTCTCATCAGCTTTGATAAGGCTTAGATCCGTACTGTGGAGGGCCCCGACATATAGGTCTATATGGAGAGAGACATGCACTATAGCCTCGATGAATAGTGTGTGTATCAAGATAGGGAATAACAATAAGGTTTTCATCCGAAGTACAGACTCATGAATCTACTACACCATGACATAAGCCCAGTCGATCTCATAGCCAGCTAGGATATTAGCTAGTAAAATGGCCCTCTCTAAGGTGATGACATTATCCGTGAATGTAGGCTTAATGTATGACAAGATAATGGGCCGCCAAAATTTGGCTAAGAAGGAGGGGTAGGACTTCATTATAGGCTCGGCACGGTTGGTGACCTATGTAGGCTCAGCGTCATGCTCTACTATCTGGCTCGTGACCCATCTTAGAAGCTTGGTCCTTAAAGAAATATTCTTCCCGATCACAGCACACCACATCTTATCTATCTTGCTATTGTACTCGACACTATGTTGTAGTGCCATGTAGTTAGGACCAAATTGAACCCAGTGAATGGTTTCCTCGGATATATCTACCCTCTGACCTTGAACCAATACCCTATGTAACCTGGGCCGATCCGTAGCCTTCTTTCCCTTGGGAAGATCTCAGAGGATGGCAGCTGCCATGACCCAAGCCTAGGACCTAGATTTTTTCCAATGACATGGCGCATGGGGAACCCGAAGGGACCCAAAGCAAGACTCTTAACATATCATTGCACATCCTTGGTCACGGAAGTAGTAAGATAATGATAAGGAATAGTAAATAGGGATAAATGGGGCTATGGGACATCTTTCATATCATAAAACATCAAGAGAGTTAAAGAGGATCAAACTCATAGCACCATTAAATAACTTGTCCAACAACACTACTAAACATAGAAAATAGCAGGCTCCAAGATAAACAACCGGGATCACCCTCATTGTCAAACATACAATAAAGGAAAGAGCTTCCTTGTTCATAGCATAAGATCAAAGTCATTGTCCTCGAAATTAAAGACTCACCGACTTCCTTTGTAGAGAAATTGTACTAGCCACGTGGAGGAAGCGGATGGTTAAGAAGAGCTATAGTTCCTACATGAAAATATCATGTAGGCATAAAATATGCGTTAGTACGTTTGAATGTACTAAGTATGTAGGATGCAATGCAACAAGAGATAGGCAACATAATCGAAACGCATAATTAGGCAATAAATGAGTATATAGACATATGACATGCATAGGTTATGCTTGAAGTAAAACATGCTTACAAAGAACACATTACATGTGTAGTAGGAGACCAACATCAAAGACCAAGAAACTTAGAACTCGGAATCCAAGGTAAACCACCCCTTCGTAGTGATTGAGGTACCAACCCCTCAATTTCCTGACAAATATGACCACCCTCCGCCGAAAGTGATTGAGGTACCAACCCCTCAATTGGTTGATGGATTACCACCCCCATCCGAGATGATTGAGGTACCAACCCCTCAATTGGTTGATGGACATGACCACACTCCGCAAGAACTGATTGAGGTACCAACCTCTTAATTGGATGATGGCTTACCACCCCCATCTAAGGCGATTGAGGCATCCCCTCAATTGGCTATGGTCAACTAACAATACAATAGATACTTCTCATGAAATCAACACATAAATACCATCCTTTCATCTTCATAAAGTCAATTAACTCATATGTGATGCATTAGGCCTTCAACAACTTAAGAAACATAATCCGCACATTTTATTAGACCCTTGGCGGGTGTGTAATGCTAGTGTAAAACCATGCAATTCAAGAGTTAAATCATATAAGAAATCATAATGAAAAACCACCTACCAACACTTTGTAATGCCCTCATGCAATATACATCAAAACCCTTCATAAAAGCTCAAGATAGATCTAAAGATTTATAGCTCAAAACAAGCTTAAACAGTCACAATTTTACAATAACTCCAACATATTTCATAGTCAAATTCATAATCGAATACCCACAAGTAAAATCAACTTAGAAACTAGTAATTAAGATGAAAAGGAAGCTTGGGCACCATGGTTGAAAGGACCCAATGATTGAAACCCACATACCTTGACTTTGGAGAATTCATTGATGAAGATTGGAATGGAGCCTTGAAGCTTGAGTGAAATCCTTAAGATACAGAATGAGTTTTAGCACTTAATTTTTGAGTGAAACATTTGTCTAAGTGTTCGAGAGAGTATTGGGGAATGTCTCGTATGATATTAAGGTGAAACATGTCTAAATGTAGGTATTTTCATGCATGGGATGACTTAGGCCCAAGACCCAAAAGCCTTGGACTGAAATGAAAAATTGGAAAAAAATAACACAGTGGTGCATCCTGGCCGCGTCGCGCCAGGGGCACGCACCGCTCTCTGGAAATTGCATTTTGTGATTTTCAAATGTTAATACTGTTGCTCTAAAATCGGGGTTAGGACCATTTTTCACTCAATTTTGACCCCTAATCAAGAATACAAAGTTAGATTTTTGATATTGCGCATGAATTTTGAGATATATGTAAAATACGATTTCGGACACTTCTGAGGCACATTTTTGAGCACCTTTTGGGGTCATTTCAATATCTCCTCTGTGGGAACATTCATCCCCAAATGTCAAAGAAACATATATAAGAAGATTAATCATGAAGAAATAACCCCCAACAAGAATGCACAATGCACTTAAGCATCATTTTCAAAAATCTCGACATAAGTGTTAAAATCACCATAAACTTGTCAACATAAACATCAATGCATGAACATGACATATAGTGCTGACACATGAGACATGAAATCACATAGAAAACTTAGAATTAATACCTTAGGCTTTAGTAGAATAGAAGTGATAGGGATATTACTTTTGTATGTCCACTTCGGCCTCCAATGTACCACTTTCGACTTGTTGATTCCTCCAAAGGCCCTTAACGAAAACCACATCTTGGTTCCTCATCCTCTTCACTTGTGTATACAAGATATGTACTGGAACCTATTCATAAGTCAAGTTATCTTCAACAACACCCACAACATCCAATGGAACAATGGCATTTGCATCACCCACATATTTCCTCAATATGGATATATGAAAGACTGAATGAATGAAATCCATTTCACTATGCAACTCAAGCTCAGAGGATACCTTACCGGTCCTCCTCAACCTCCTATAGGACCCAAATATCTTGGAATCAATGTACCTTTTTAAGCAAAACAAACCACTCCCTTCATGGGTGAGACTTTCAAATAGACCCAATCACTAACTTTAAATTCAATCTCCCGTCTCCTTACATCGGCATAGGACTTTTGACGACTTTGGGCTGTTTTCAACCTTTCCCTAAGAAACCTTACCTTCTCTATAGCCTCCATAACTAGATTCGTATTCAACAAAGCCATTTTTCCCACTTCAAACCACCCAACTCATGACCTACATTGCCTACCATAGAGGGCCTCAAAAGGAGCCATACCAATGCTAGAATGATAGATATTATTATAAGAAAACTCAATCAACGGAAGATGATCATCCCAACTACCCTTAAACATGAAAATATAGGCTCTAAGCGTATCCTCAAGAGTTTGGATAGCTCTTTCGGCTTGGCCATCTGTTTGAGGGTGAAAGGTCATATTAGGCTTTACCTTAGTACCAAGACCTCTTTGAAAGAACCTCCAAAAGTGTGAAGTGAATTGAGCAGCATGATTCAATATGATAGACAAGGGTACCCCATGCAATCTAACCAACTCATGAAAATCTACACCCTGCCATCTCCCCCTTGAGAGAAAACCTACACCTTGCCATGTCTCACAAAGGCCTTCAATTCTAACAAGGAGGGATCAAGATCTTGCTTTGCTTTTACCTCTTCTACCAAGGAAGACATTGAACTATCAACAACCACAATACTACCATAATCAACCTCTCCCAATCTAACCCCAAAATCTAGCCAACCGATGGACCTCCCTAGCCACCTCTTTGCCACCCCAATCAAGATGAGCTAGGCTACGCATAGACACCCACCTTAAAGCATCTGCCACCGTATTAACCTTATGGGGATGATAATGCACACTCATATCATAATGTTTAAGAAGTTCTAACCACCTTCATTGTATCAAATTGAGATTTTTTTTGAGTGAGCACATATTGGATACTATTATGATTGGTAAACACATCAACATGTACCCCGTACAAATAATGATGCCAAATTATCAAATCAAAAACCACGACGGCCAATTTAAGATCATAAGTAGTATAATTCCTTTCATGCACTTTGAGTTTCCTAAAACCATAGGCATTTACCCTACCATTTTGCATCAACACACAACCCAAACCAATCAAGGAGGCATCACAATACATAACAAACCCTTCCAACTCTTCTGGTAGAGAAAAGATAGGAGTAAAGAAAAACCTATCCTTTAAGGTTTGGAAACTCTTTTCACACTCATCGTTCCACACAAACTTAGTCTTCTTTTGAGTCAACTTGGTCGTGGTTGAAGAAATAGAAGAGAACCCATTCACAAACCTACGGTAGTAACCCGCTAAGCCCAAGAAGCTTCTAATATCCGACGGGGTCAATGGTCTAGGGCAATTTCTAATCACATCCTTCTTCTTAGGATCCACATTAATACCATCCCTTGACACCACATGACCTAGAAAGGAAACCTCTTTCAATAGAAATTCATACTTGTCATATTTAGCATACAACTTCTCTCCCCTCAAACTTTGTAGTACTACCCTAAAATGAGCCACATGCTCCTCCTCACTGTGAGAATAGATCAAAATATCATCAATAAAAATCACCACAAACAAATCAAGGTAAGATTTAAATACCCTATTCATAAGATCCATGAAAGTATCCAAGTGCATTGGTCAATGCAAAGGACATAACCACAAATTCATGATGCCCATACCTAGTCCGAATGAGCATGTTGTGAATATCACAGTTCCTCGCCTTGAGTTGATGATATCCAAACCGAAGATTAATCTTAGAGAAGTGACTAGTCCCTTGAAGTTGGTCAAACAAGTCATCAATCCTTTGTAGGGGGTACGTATTCTTTATGGTGGCCCTATTAAGTTGTTGGTTCTCAACACACATTCTAACATACCCATCCTTCTTCTTCACAAACAACGTCGGGTGCGCCAAGGACATAGTTAGGGGAAATAGAAATGGATTGAGTATCGAGAAGGAGATGTATACCAAAGTCTATTTCCCTTACATGAGGAACATCAGGAAGGTCATGCGGAAAGACATCAAGAAACTCATTCACCACTGGAACCGACTCTACGAGAAGCACTTTGGACTAAACATCCCTAACCTTCACAAGATGATAGAGACAGCCCTTAGAGATC
>JAABOM020061400.1:0-11041 GCA_011800125.2 Solanum clarkiae
CTTTTTTCTTCTGTTATTTTTAAAAGTTTAATGTATTTGCTAATTCAATATTTTTTAATCTCTTAATTAAAAATTTTTATTACTATATTTATTAATTTTGTTGTCTTAAAATTGCCAAATGACTTTTCAATAGCTTGTCACTTGGCTTTACCACATGCAAGACTATTCTCCTTTATAATATATATAGATTATAAAATCTAGCTCAAATGATAAAAATTATTCAAGATTATAAAAAGAGACCAACTATCCATTGTAGCAGGAGTACTCCAATAGCAACCTTAGATAGGTTCATCAGCAGCATACTCAGTGGTAGATTCAGGATTTTAACTTAGGGGGTCGGGGTTCAAAATATAAAAATATAAATATGCGAATAAAACAACAAAATACAATTTCCAGAAGAAATAGTAATACATAATCTAATATTATTTCATTACTTTTTAAAAAAAAATAAAGTGAAATATTGGGTTGGTGTCACACCCCAGGAGGGTACCCTAGGCGTAACAGGCATCAGAGACTATGACTAGTCCCCAAGCGGACCACCTAGTCTCATCACATTTATTCAATCAGTTCAATAGCGGAAGATAACAATAAATTAACTAACTATCAGTGGGCTATCAGTTCAATATATGTGAAACAGTAACTCAACAAAATAAGGAGAATGGGGATACAATCCCAACATCAACTATCAAATATCCCTGTCTATTCCCTGTCTATGAAGCCTCTATAGCTAACCTCTAATAAGGTACCATGACAGACCGTGGCTACCACAATCAAAGAAAATAATTCAAAGTAACTGTAAAGATAACCATGTCCTCGAAAGCAAGGGAGGATTCACTAAGTATCTGTCTGGGGATCTACGAACCTCAACGATTAGCATCTTGAAGTCCTCTGTCTACAGAATTTACATCATAAAATGATGCAGCGCCAAAAGGACGTTAGTACGTGGAATATACTATATAAAAAATGGGCTAAAATAAATGTCATCCAATAACAATAGCTCATCAATCTCTCATCCTCAACTCAAAGTAAGAAACAAGTCTCTATCATATCACTATCCATCAAGACATCACACTATCACATCAACTTCGGAGTAGTATCATCATGAACCTATCTGGGAGTTTCTATAACCGAAAGCCACCACCTATGAGCCGGTGATGATACAACAAAGAGATATCATTGCCACATCCGTCGAGTACCTTGCCGGGCTACATGACGAGTCTATCAGGGATCCCAAAAGAAGTTTATCAAGCTCTCTCCGGGGCAAAGAAAACATCCTCTTTCACAGACCAGTTCTTTTCTACGATGGCTACGTAGTTAATGAGTGTGAGTGAGACTCACTCTTACCTATTTCGGTGCTAATACTCCTCGCAGGATCAGGGATCCCAAAAGAAGTTTATCAAGCTCTCTCCGGGGCAAAGAAAACATCCTCTTTCACAGACCAGTTCTTTTCTACGATGGCTACGTAGTTAATGAGTGTGAGTGAGACTCACTCTTACCTATTTCGGTGCTAATACTCCTCGCAGGAGTCAATATACTCATAAGTCTTTCAATACATCAAGAATTTCCATCACTCAGCCCCCACGGGCAAGAACACTCACCTCATCTCATCATCTATCAACTCAAAGAGTAGGATTATTCCTTCAAGCTAAGTTTTAACTGCATGTAAACTCTAAGAACCCCATTTCCATCTATTTCAGTCATCAATACTCTCATCTCAAGACTCAGACTCCAACAATCAGCACACTCAGACAATCAAGGCTCTAGATATTACCCCTGAATTCATTCTTGAAGTCTTTAACAGAGAACTCATGTAGGGTAATTACATAATCACATAATAATACATGCAAATAGTAAATTTAAGGCATGATGATAATCAATTTAAGATAATATGCATAAATTAAAGTCAAGTTTCAAGATAACTTTCAAGAATTACAATTCAAGACTTCTCAATCATCAACTATCATCCTATTACATGTATGAGGCACATGGAAGAACAATTACATGCTCTGGGTAGCCTTTACATATCTGGGATGATGAACTTCTACCTTTCCTTTGAGGAAATTGGACCCGAATTCTCAATCATCCGAGCTTTCTTGCTTTCTCTCTCAAGAACTCTTACATAGAAACTTAAGAAAAAAATAGATTTTAGGAATCCTTAATCGATATGAAATGACCTTTAAAACCCATTTTAGGACTTAGGATAGGATGGGGAATGACCAAAAGGCCCTTCCCGAATTAAAAGAAAAAGTTGCAAAAACTGTACACTAGTATGCGATGCGCCAGGGGCGCGGACTAGTGTATTTCGTGATTTTTTTTGAAATTCAATTCTCATCAAAATTTTAATAAAAACTTTATGTGTGTCTCCGCGCCCCCTCCGTGTCATGCCAAGAGCGCAGACAAACACTGTTTTCACATTAACTAGCGAATTATTTTTCGACTCGGTTGCTCCTAAATCAGGTCGAGACCATTTCTTGACTCAATTTTTCATTGATTGCAAATCCGATCTCGAATTTCCTATAGGAGCTTTGGAATATACGTTGTGTGCATGATTACATTTTAGAGGTATTTTGGTAATTTTACGGGACGTTACATCATCTCCCTTTTGGGATCATTCATCCTCGAATGATGAGTAAGAGTAGAATAGAAACACGAGTAACCTTGAAACCCACCTCCTTCCTCACTTGGGAACTCTTGAACTCTCAACTATACATCACCTATCTATCTCAGTCTTAGACTCGGGAATAGAATTAGATAAATGTATCAACTCAATGAAAGGACACATTCGATAACGTTAAGGATAAGGACATTTACCTTTAACATCACTATCATTTGGCACAAATAGGTGTGGGTATTTGAATTTCATCAGTTCTCAGCTTCCCACATAGCTTCCTTAACAAATTGATTCCTACATAGAACCTTGACAGAGGCTATCTCCTTGTCCTCAGCTTACGAATTTGTTGATCAAGGATTTGGACTGGAATTTCTTTGTAATATAAACTATCCTACACTCCCGTACTTTCAATAAGAATTGCTAAGGCAGGATCTCCCAAACACTTCTTTAACATTGATACATGGAATACCAGGTGAACTCCATCTAGCTCATAAGGCAAGTCTAGCTCCTAAGCAACCTTCCCAATCCTTCTTAAAATCTGGTATGGTCTGATATAACATGGAATCAACTTCCCCTTCTTACCAAAACTCATGATACTCTTCATGGATGACACCTTTAAGTACACCCAATCATCCACCTCAAACTCCAAGTCTCTTCTTCTCATGTCCGTGTAAGACTTTTGACGGCTCTGTACTGTCTTCAACCTCTCTCTGATGACTTTCACCTTCTCCATAGACTAGTGGACAAGATCTGGTCCAATCAATTCAGCTTCACCAACCTCAAACCAGCCAATTTGGGATCTATGCCTTCTTCCGTATAATGTCTCATAAGGGGCCATCTGAATGCTGGCGTGGTAGCTATTATTATATGCAAACTCAATCAATGGTTAATGTCCATTCCAATTATCCTTGATGTCGATAATACACACCCTCAAGATATCCTCCAAGGTCTGAATAGTGCGCTCTACCTGCCCATCTGTCTGAGGGTGAAAAGTTGTGCTCAAATTCACCTTCGTACCCAAACCCTTCTGGAAAGATCTCCAAAATTGAGAGGTGAATTGAGCTCCTCTATCCTAGATGATAGAAAAGGGAACCCCATGCAACCTCATAATCTCTCGAATGTATAACTAAGCATACTCCTCAATCATATACATCATCTTGACTACCAAGAAGTGGGCTGATTTCATCATCTTATCAATGATCACCGATATCGAATCATGCTGCTTTCGGTATCTTGGTAAGCTCGTTATGAAATCCATGTTAATTGTCTTCTACTTCTATTCAGAAATTTCAAAGTTTTGGGCTTGTCCACACGATCTATGATGTTTAACCTTAACCTGTTGACAATTGGGGCACTTAGATACAAAGTCAGCAATGTCCTTCTTCATTCCATTCCACCAGTAGACCTCCCTTAAGTCGTGGTACATCTTAGTGCAACCGAGGTGGATAGAATATTTCGATCTATGACCTTCGGCCATAATCCTATCTCAAACACCATCAACATCGGGCATACACAATCTTCCTTGATACCTCAACACCCTATCTCCCCCTTTGGAGAAAACCATCATCTTTTGCTTGTGAACCGTTTCTTCAATTGCAACAAGACAGTGTCTTGGTCTTGCTTCTTCCTCACTTCTGACACTAAGGATGAAGCAGACCCATTCTGAATATTGATCCCGCCTTTATTATTCTCCTTAAGTTGCACTCCCAGTTGAGCCAATCTATGCACTTCCTTAGCTAGTTCTCTCCTTCCTTCCTCCACATGGGCAGTGCTACCCGTAGACGTCCTGCTAAGAGCATTAGCAATAATATTAGCCTTACTTGGGTGGTAGAGAATACTCATATCATAATCCTTGAGCAACTCCAACCGTCTCCTCTGCC
Source organism: Solanum clarkiae (assembly GCA_011800125.2). Lineage (NCBI taxonomy): Eukaryota > Viridiplantae > Streptophyta > Magnoliopsida > Solanales > Solanaceae > Solanum > Solanum clarkiae. Next base: position 4,492 of record JAABOM020061400.1, read on the forward strand.
ACAGGTTGAGCTCTTTCTGACTGAACACGTATTGCAAACTCTTGTGGTCAATGAACACGTCCACATGCACTCCATACAAGTAGTGACTTCAAATCTTGAGTGCGAACACCATTGATGCCAACTCAAGATCATGAGTCGGATAGTTCTTCTCATGGATCTTAAGTTGTCTGGTAGCATAAGCTACCATTTCCCCCCTCTGCATAAGTACGCAACCCAATCCAACTCGGGATGTATCACAATATATCATGAAGTCCTTGTCCCATCTGGCAAGGTCAACATCGGTGTTGTAGTAAATCTAGTCTTCAACTCCTGAAAACTCTTTTCATATGCGTCAAACCACTGAAATTTGGTTTTCTTCTGAGTTAGCTTAGTCAATGGAGCTGACAGAGAAGAGAAACCCTTAACAAATCTGCGATAGTAGCCTGCTAAACCTAAGAAACTTCTTATTTCTGTTGGAGAAGTTGGTCTTGGCCAGTTCTTAACCACTTCCATTTTCTGAGTATCAACCTGAATACCATCTCCTGAAACAACACAGCCTAGGAAAGCCACAGAATTGAGTCAAAACTCATACTTTGAAATTATCGCATATAACTCACGATCTTTGAGTGTTTCCAAAACCACTCTAAGGTGATTAGCATGCTCTTCCTTATCCTTCGAATATACCAGAATGCCATCAATAAACACGATCATGAACATATCAAGATACGGTCTGAATACCCTGTTCATCAAGTTCATGAAAGTTGCAGGTCTATTTGTCAATCCAAAGGACAATACCATGAACTCAAAATGGCTATACCATGTCCGGAAGGTTGTCGTAGGGATATCACTTTCCCTCACTTTTAGCTGATGGTAACCCGATTTGAGGTCTATCTTAGAGAAACAAATAGCACTCTGAAGTTGGCCAAATAGATTATCTATCCTGGGAAGGGGATACTCATTCTTTATGGTGACCTTGTTCAGTTGATAGTAGTCTATACACATTCTCTGAGACCCATCTTTGTTATGCACGAATAGGACAGGAGAACCCCATGGTGAGATCCTAGGCCTTATGAAACCTTTCTCTAGCAAGTCTTTCAACTGTTCTTTCAATTCTTTCAACTTTGGGAGGGGGGGCATTCTATAAGGTGGAATTGAAACGAGTTTGGTATCAGGGAGGACATCAATCCCAAAGTCAATCTCCTTATCAGGAGGGTCCCCAGGAAGATCGTCAGGAAACACCTCAAGAAACTCATTTGAAATTGGGACTGACTCAAGAGTGAGATTCAACATCATCAGACATAACTCTCACAAGGTGGTAAATACAACCTTTGGAAATCAACTTTTTAGCTCTAAGATAAGAAATAAATTTGCCTTTTGGTGCAACAGAATTCCCTTTCCACTCTAAGATAGGCTCATTAGGAAATTGAAACTTAACAATCCGGGTTCTACAGTCAACAGAAGCATAACAGGCGTGAAGTCAATCCATGCCCATTATTACATCAAAATTAACTATCTCCAAATCTACCAAGTCAGCTAAGGTATCTCTCTGATAGATAAACACTGCACAATCCCTGTAAACTCTCTTAGCTAAGATAGACTCACTAGTAGGAGTAGAAAAAACAAAAGATTCACACAAACGCTCTGGAAGGATTCCAAACTTACTAGCCATATAAGGGGTCACAAAAGACAAGGTGGCACCCGGATAAGCAACACATAACAATCAAAGGTAAAGACTCGAAGCATACCAGTGAAAACATCTGGTGTAGTATCCTTCTCCTGACGATTACTCGTTGCATAAAGGCAGTTCGTCCTGCCTCCTGCACTGATAGTAATACCTCTTTGCTGATTGCCCGCTGGAGGGGCTGCGGATGACTGTGGTCTGCTGTTCCCCTCACCTCGCCTCCTCTTTAGACACTCAGAACTGAAGTGACCAGCCTATCCACATGAATAAAAAATATCCTTGCTTACATGGTACTCACCCAGATGAAGCTTACCACACTTGCCATAAGGTTGCTTTTCCCTCGTGCCTTGACGTTGGGACATACTGGCCTAAGATTGAGCACCCGGAGCCCTGAAATTTTGATAACCATGATATTTTTGGTCATACCTGTTTAGATGCACAGGTACACTTGCTATAGATGGTGCAGGATGGGATGATCTCCTCTAAAAATAAGACTTGTCACCCTTATTCTATCTCTGCAGGCTAGGCTCATGTCCCGCTGACTTCGCCTTTCTGTTCATCTGCTCTTCTCTATCTTTCTTCTTGTACTCCTCCATCTGCTGGGCATACACCATATTCTGGAGATGTCTATTCCCGGAATCAACAAAGCAGCCTTACACTTTTTCTGCAGATGTCTACCCAGACTAGATACAAACTTCCTCATCCTCGTGCTCATGTCTTACACCATCTCTGGAGCATACCTGGACAGCTTAATAAACTTAAGAACTCATCCTCTCCTTAATTCAGATTTACGAACTCGTCCACCTTCGCCTCCCTTAACTCTTGAGGAAAGAAGTGGTCAAGGAAGGCAGTCTCAAACTCCTCCTATGCTGCAGGTTCCGCATTCTCACCTCTACTCCCCTCCCACTAATTGTACCACACATTAGCAACGTCCTTCAGCTGGTAGGAGGCAAGCTCAACTCCCTCAATCTTATCAATATGCATCACCTTTAGAACCTTATACATCTCATCAATGAAGTTCTGCGGGTCCTCTTCTACTTTCGATCCCATATACACTGGCGGGTTCATCCTTAAGAAGTATATAAGTCTGGTGGTATATGAGGGCTCTTGTGAGCTAATGTTAGGAGCTTGAGGACCTTGGTTATTACCCTAGGAGGCCACCAACTTAGTCAGTATGGTGATGGCTCCCCTAAACTCTGAGTCGGTAGTGGTAGTTGGTTGGTGCTGAGCAGGGGGCGCTTGTGGGACCTCAGCGGTCCTAGCGGGGCATCCACATCTCCTAGCCTCGGTCTGAACTAGGGGCTTTGGTTGGGCATTCTCAACAGTTGGGGCTGCGACATCTTTCTAAGCGGCTGTTCTCTTTGGCGGCATTTTCTGTAAACGTATAACGCATGAGTTAAAATGAGATTTCCATAAGATTAAACACTACCGCACGAATTTAGATCATCAAAGAAGGGTAACTCTTCCTAATGTCCTATACCCTCCTGCTTATGAAGTATGGTGCACAACACACCCATAAACAAGACTATATTAGACACGACTTCATAGACTCCTAGGACACTCGAACTCTGGGCTCTGACACCAAGTTTGTGATGCCCCGGGAGGGTACCCTAGGCGTAACTTGCACTTGGAGACTATGACTAGTTACCAAGCAAACCACCTAGTCTCATCACTTTCGTTTAATCAGTTCAATAGCGAAAGATAACAAGAAATTAACTAACTATTAATGGGCTATCAATTCAATATATGTGAAAGAGTAACTCAATAAAATAAGGAGAATTGGATACAATCCCAACATCAACTATCAGTTATCCCTGTCTATGAAGCCTCTATAGCTAATGTCTAAGGAGGTACCATGACAGGCCATAGCTACCACAATCAAAGAAAATAACTCAAAGTAACTGTAGAGATAACCATGTCCTCCGAAAGCAAGGGTGGACTCACCAAGTCTTTGTCTGGGGATCTGCGAACCTCAACGATGCAGCGCCAAAAGGGCGTTAGTACGTGGAATGTACTGTATGTAAAATGGGCTAAAATAAACGTCATGCAATAACACTAGTTCATCAATCTCTCATCCCCAACTCAGAGTAAGAAACAAGTCTCTATCACATCACTATCCATCAAGACATCACACTATCTCATCAACTTCGGAGTACTATCATCATGAACCTATCTGGGAGTTTCTATAACTAACAACCACCACCTAAGAGCCAGTGATGATATAACAAAGAGATGTCGTTGCCATATCCATCGAGTACCTTGTCGGGCTATAGGACGAGTTTATCAGGATCCCAAAAGAAGTCTATCAATCCCTCTCCGGGGCAAAGGAAATATCCTCTTTCACGCTGTCCACTTAGTTAATGAGTATGAGTGAGACTCACTCTTACCCACTTCGGTGTTAATACTCCTCTCGAGACTCAATATGCTCATAAGTCTTTCAATACATCAAGAATTTCTATCACTCAGCCCCTACGGGCAAGAACACTCACCTTATCTCATCATCTATCAACTCAAAGAGTAGGATTATTCCTTCAAGCTAAGGTTCAACTCCATGTACATTCTAAGAACCCTATTTCCATCTATTTCAGTCATCAATACTCTCATGTCAAGACTAGACTCCAACAATCAATACATTCAGACAATCAAGGCTCTAGATATTACTCCTAAGTTCGTTCTTGAAGTCTTTAACAGAAAATTTACGTAGGGTAATTACATAATCACATAATAATACATGTAAACAGTAAATTTAAGGCATGATGATCATGAATTTAAGATAATTTGCATAAATTAAAGTTAAGTTTCAAGATAACTTTCAAGAATTACAATTCAAGACTTCTCAATTATCAACTATCATCCTATTACGTGTATGGGGTACATGGACGAACAATTCTATGCTATGGGTAGCCTTTACATATCTTAAATCGGGTCGAGATCATTTCCTAACTCAATTTTCCATGCTGATCACAAATTCGGTCTCGGATTTTCCATCAGAGCTTTGAAAGATACGTTGTGCGAACGATTATCTTTTAAGGGCATTTTGATAATTTTAGGAGCGTTATAGTTGGGTTCCCCGAGGCCGAAATTAAATGAAAAGGAAGAATTAAGAAAAGCTAAAAAATAATTCTTTAAGCGAGATTTGAACCCTAGTATAAGGTATTCATTTAAAAAGTGATCTACTGGCTACCACTATGCTAGACTTTGCTTAATATTTAGAGGATTCAAGTTAAATATATATACGAAGATATAAAAAATTTACCTTATATATACAGTGTAACTTTTTGTCGAGGGGATTCGAATGAACCCCCTTCCCCCTCCCTAGGTCCTCCCTTGAGCATAGCCACATGTAGTAATGGGTAACGAGTCAAATATAGAATGCCCATCATCAAAAAATTATATATATATCAAAAATTATCTTTCATTTGTATATATTAAATCTTAACCAATCTTAATGAAATTTTTAGCGTCGCCCACTGAAATTCATCTAAAGGTAGCTCTAGCCCCACTATGTTTATTTCACCCGTAGTGCTGGAGATATGCGACAAGAAAATCAATCACAAGAATAAAAAATCATAAAACAAAAGCAAATTAATTAAGACTAATTTTGGATGGAATTGACTTTTGTTGTGAAAAATCACTTCAAGAATATGAAATAAATTTCTTAAATGATTATTCAACTTGATGAATTTATCTACTGAAATCATTTGACAAGTTGAACGACGACCTTTAGAAAATTCTCTAGAAATTAATATGGCAAGGGCTGCAACAAATGTAAAAAGATTTTCTTGGTTGTTCTAAGGAGGAAATACTTAATAAAGAAAAAAGAGACATTTAGTGACAATATATTTTTGTTTTTAATATTGCTACAAAAAAATTCAATGGCACTTGAGTTTGTAATGTCATTGCATTAAGAGTCACTAAAATTTTTAATAATATTTAAATAAATGACTAGTTATAAATATTTATATTTATTAGTTTGCGAAACATAATACAACGACAATTATATTATTGTTCTCGGACTTCCCTTCTCTTTTTGCTTCTTGAAACTGTTGGCAGAAAGTTGGTATAAAAGATTATTTTTATTTTTTTTTTTGTATAATTTATTTAGTAACTGTCTTTCTTTACATATAAAATACGCACACAGTTAAAAAGGTGTGCAAAAGGTATAAACAAAAAAAATATTGATATGAAAAAAATTACACAAAAAATTGAAATATGTCCAAAAGAAAAAAGAAAAAAAGAAAATTTACGCAAAAGGACACAGTGACCTTATTTAAACGACAAACATAAAAGTAAATTTGAAATTGTTGTAAAATCAATTTTAAGAAGTTAGTATTTGATACGAGTGTAGTAGGTCAACAAAAGGCAAACAGTTAGGACTTTCAAAAGTTAGTTACATTGTTGTAACAAAATTGTAACTGAACTACAGTTGTAGGGCCCAAGAGTCAGTTAGATTAGATATAAATACTCATGTGTAAAGATTTACAGCTATTCAGAAATTGGCAATTTAATTCTTCTTCTCTCTTAATCCTCTCAATTTTAGCTATCATTCTCGGTTATACCCTGATTTCAAGGTGTATCAACTGGTATCAAAGCTCGTGATTCTTGGCTGAATAATCATGGTTGTGCGTGACAAGAACGTGGACAAATCAACAGAACAGATAGAAGAGAAATTGTCACAGATCCAAGATCAATTGCAGAAATTGATAGACGGAATGCTGAGCATGAATGATGGAAATGCATGTACAGACAAGGAATTAATGGAGATCAAAAAAGTGTTGGGGAATTGGAATCAGAAGGGAAGAGATGTGTATGAAGGAAGTGTTGTTTATATCTGTCTTCCCAAAAAAATGTTAGAGACAAGAATAATAATGGAAAAACAAAATTTATATA
>JAABOM020061401.1:0-11040 GCA_011800125.2 Solanum clarkiae
TAGTTGGGTTGTAGGCTGACTTGTCTTGGTGGGATAAGACGAGTGCCATCACGCCCATTTTCGGGTCGTGACATTATCTTTAGCACTTGATAAGTCAATCTCTTAATTAATGATCAAAGAGATATTAACATTGGACGATCTTCTATTTATGGTTTAATTATTTTGTTTTTACAATATTATGAGTGGATTTAATAGGTTGTTCTGAATTTACTCCTCTAAATATTCAATAGTTTTTATTTCCTTATTTTAAACTTTTTTTTAAAAAGTTATTCAAAGAAAAAAATAGATATACCTAAGTTGTAAAAACAGAAAAAATATTTAAAATATTTATGAATGAAATAATATTTTATTAAAATTATGAAATTTGTCAAAACAATTGAAAGCAAATCTATGAAAAATCTTCTATACTAATTATTATTAGAAGTTTACTTTAATTAATTATTTCATAACTTGAGAAAAGTAGAAAGAAGAAAAATGGATAGAAGTTCTATCCTAAGTGGTTCAATAATGTACGATAATAGTTATTTACAACAGCTAATAAACCTTGACTTTAATAGAAAGGATAATTGTCTAAAAGGATACTGTAACTAAACTATAATTTGGACTGCCGTAATGGACATTATCTAAAAGGATAATTATTTTTTTTACAAAAAAAGAAAAATAGAAAGAAACTTAATCCACATTAATGTGTAATTAAACATCTTTATTCAATTATACATATAGATTTGTGATTAAAAACTATTCTATAGATTACTATAAGTTCTGATTTTTCAATTTACATACATTAGTTGTTACTCGTTTATATATTGCAGTAATCAAGTAAGTGGGATATATTAGGATGGATTTTGTTGCTTCGATGGTTAATCTTTCTTTTCGATTTAAAATGACACTTTTTTATTTTTCATGCTTAAATTATGTACAAATTTTGACAAGGTTTTGAAACATGTTTTTCATCTTATTGACATGAGAAAAATTATAACTTATGATAATTCTCATACAGTAAAATTTTAAATTAAATATTAAATTAATAAATTTAATTTAATTTTAAAAATTAATCAAATTGATTAATGAAATAAAGGGAGTCATTTAGTATTGTTGAAAACCTCATCTCATGTATAATTTACAATTCCTTAAATTATTGTCTAGGTGAATTCAATGAACTTAGATTTTATTATTCCCTAATTATATTATGAACAGTAGATGTTAGTTTAATTATATGAAAGAAACTTTTTTTTTTATGAGCAAAAACGTGTAGTTTTATTGATTTATTTGAAAAGGTAAACACGCAATATATGTTTTTTTTGACCATGGATCAGATTATCAAAATTAAAATAAAATAAAATCATAATCTCATATTATAACGGCGTGCTAATTGAAATAGGATGTGGTACAACAGATGAGGTTGCTCCTCCCTTAACCAAAAGTCTCGGGTTTGAGCCCTGAAAATACAAAAATTCTTGGTAGGGAGCGCTTCTCCCCAAATGAGGACTACGCGATACAAATTTGGATATAATCGGGCTCCAATTTGGACACCAGACATCAAGCGGGAAAACCAAAAAAAAATGAAAATTTTGCATGATCAAACACCTCAAATTTGTAAAGAAATTCCATGCATCTTGAAATTGAAAAGAAATAGTTTACATTTTTTTCTTCATATTTTTCACTAAATAAGCAAAAATCCCTTTCAATTCCCTTACCTCTCTCTAACTATTATTCTGGTTTATATGCATTTAATAATTTTGATGTTGACTATAAATTTATAGGTAAAACTTTACTAATTATTGCAATAAATAACAAATACTATGAATTAATTATAAAAACTGAATTCATAAAATTTAAATACTGGATTTGCTTGCGACGTAGAGTGTATTGTACAGATACAACTTCGACTTTGAGAAGGAAGAGCCATTGGAAGGTCGTTACAAGTGGGTCCAAATACATGAAAATTAAAAATCTAGGATTTACCAATAATTAGTTCCAGTAATTTTTTGGTGATCATGCTTTTCTTTTTATTCTGTTTTTCAGATATCATCTAATGCACTTAATTCATTGTTATCCGATTTTTATTTTCTTATATAAAAGAAAAATTTTCAGATATTTTTTTCATATCAATTGATTTGAAAATATGTTTTGATTTTTGTAAAGGAATGGTTTAATCCCGAAAAAGAATTTGCAGCAATGAAGCTAAAATTTAATTTAAGGAGTGTCATAATTTAAAAAAATAAAATCAGCAGAAGTCAAGAGATATCAATATGTAATATATATACATATAGAAAATACTTTTACCTAACTTAACAGTATAATTTTCTGATACCTACACCTTCAAGTAAATATGGCTCCGTCACTGATAATTTATGGTACAAATTCAAATCTAGCCAGACTCATGCAAAATAGCGCGGGGAAACTCAAAATAGTTTGCTAACAAAGCCTTTCTATTTGTCAAACTATATTGTAGCCTATAATATCCATTCTTCAATTTGCAAATCAAATTTGGATTATATGATTTGGTTATCCTTTTTAGAAATACGTGGATCGAAATAAGTGTGGGAATATATTTTGATTGGAAAAATGAGGAAGAAGAAACGATATGGAAATGAGAGTGACTCTAAGATTCTATTTTATTTTTGTAATTAGGTAATTCGCGATTGTTATTCTTTGAATGCACACAAAGTAAATTCAATTCAGTACAAGAAAAGATAAGAAGAGATCTCCCCCTCCCCCCTCCAACATTAGAGATTATATAAGATTATACACAAAAGATCCTTTTTTGGCTCTCTCTTTGTTTAATAGCCGCATCAATCTAAGCCAAATTTAAAATATTTAGAATGTGGTTAAATGTCGATAGTAAAAACTGATTCCTTCTTTTCCAAATAAATAAGTCAACACTCAATTATAAATTGCACCATTTAATCTTTTTATAGTATATATGAGTGTGATCAACAAATAATAATGTGTATATATATAGTACTTAGTTTTATGAAGGGCCCTCGAGTTCACATGTGCCATATTTGACTTATAAATTTGTCTCGTTGCAAACTACGCAAAAGAGATAAATCACATTAAATAAAGCTCTTTGCGACGAGTTCAATCGAGAAAACATGCATAAAATTTCAAATCAGAGGCCCTCCTTTAAAAGGACACATACTCAACCAACTCGATCATTCTTGAAAAATTATATGGTATTATTACTGCGACCTTATTTCCTATTACCGTTTTTATTTTCTTCTGACAATCTGGGTTTCATTACTAACAATAGTAATTTATGTACAAAAGCTAAGCAAACTTTTCTTGCCCAAATGTGAAGGCACTTGAGGTATAGTGCATTAATTATAAAGTTAAAAACTTAGGATAAGAAGGTGGAAATAGTAGATGTAAGAGATGGACATTAATCTTTGAGTTTAGCTCCTATGATTTAAATATACAGATTCATTTTTGAGCACAACTATTATTCGTTATATTTAATGAGTTTTTTTATTATCTATTGAAAGTGAAAAAAAATTCATTTAATAAATTATTTGCTCTTTTTCCTTCCCTTTTTCAATTCTCCCCATCTATTTTATTTGATAGAGGTGGATTATTCATATAGTAAAACAAAATAAAAAAAAAAACTAGATATTTAAATCTTTGATTGAAAACTTAAGTATACAAATTTTTCTATGAAATTACAAGGACTCACTAACTTTTTGTTATTTATACCTATATATCAATTTTAATTACAAAATAGGTAAAAGTAGATGATTGATAGTCATTAACTGTGATTTGAAGGTGATGTGATTGGGGTTGAGAAGCAAAAGAAAAAAAAAAAACTAAAATAACATAGTTGTAATTGCAATTCAGTCATGATCCTCATTAGTAACATCAAAAATAAAATGAGTTTTAGTAGGTTGTAGTAATTAATGATGATGAACAAGTTGATGTGATTAGTAGTGGAAAAGAAAATATTAAAACAAATAAAAGCACCTGGTACTAGTATGAACTTCCTTTCAATTTTTTTTAATGTAAAAATGCTTTTATCTTACCTAAAGGAATCAAATCAATTAATTTGATTTGATTGCACAGTGACATGCTTTTTCTTTTTTTGGTAGTCATATATTGGAATAAAAAAAGCCTTACATTTTGTACATTGTACATTAAGTGTAGTTACCAAAACTTATAGGTAAACATTTTGACTCACACATTAAGAGTATTGGTGAGATATTAAAAAAAAAAAAAAGAAAGAGCTGGGGAGTATAAGGAAGTTGTATATCCAGATAAATTCCATGAATAACGATATTTTTCTGTCGATTTTGATAAAATATGATGAAAAATGGGACGTAACTGGTATGTAAATAGTAGATTTTTTTTTACTTTATTGCCAATATCAAAGATTTGTGATAATTACAATTTGTATGTAATTAGTTTCAACCTTGTTTGTGTTGTTGGTTTATTTCTAATTTAATTTATTTAAAAAAATTATGGTTGTAAATGTTAATTTAAAAGTGGTAAATTTATTTGATTTTCGTGATTATTGATGTTTATACATGAATTGCTCTTTAGGTGATGATTACTTATTGTCGTAGTTTAAATTTAAGTGGTAGTATGGTGGCGTTTAAATGATATTAAACATACATGATTTGCGAAATCACTGATAATCAGTTAGATGGTGTATGTATTGGTATGCACTTAATTACAATGAAAAGAGTTACTTAAAACATTGGTGAGTGTGTGTTGATGTATATAATAATAACAATAAGTGGTGGTTCGTAGTTGATATTATGAATGATATTTGAACTGTGACAAACACTAGAAATCTTGATTTTGCATGATATGATGTTGCTTGTGGTATATAATTGGTGATTTGCATAAGTAACTACATTGATTATAAGATGGAAGGAGTATTATATGATACAACATCAAATTATGATGGTTTGTTGAGAGTCATTGCTTCTCAAATAGGGTTGGACACGACATACATCAATTTGGTAATACAATTGGTAATACAATTTGGTAACCACCATTGAAAATCCACAATGACATGGGGGTAAAGTCTATTTAGATCAGAAAAGATTCAACCCAGATTTATTTTCGAAATATCCATTGTGTGTGACGTATACTGATGGAGATATCTATACAAGAATGTACGAACCTACTAATTCAATGGTGTTTCCACAAACAATATCATTTGACATGAGGTTGGCGTTGAGTGACGCAATATTTGTAGATTTTTGATGAGGAAATTGAAGAACCACATGTAATCAGCAATGCTTTAATTGATGAAGTGGAGAAGGGCCAAATTTACATAAACAAGCGTACATTGGTTGAGGTTATGCAGAGATATGCATTGTTGAGACAGTTTCGATTCAAAGTTGTCATGTCATGTACTGCCAGGTCAAACAAAATTGTAATTTTACTTTTATTATTGGGTATTTTGCAATTTTTTTAATAACTATTATTAAATTGATTTCATTGTTATTTGCAGTTTTATTTTGAAATGTCTAGACGATCATTGTTCTTGGTTCTTTAAATCATCGTCGCTGGGGAAGTCTAGTTTATTCAAAGTGAGGATTTTCAATGACGAACACAATTGCTTAGGGAATGACAGGTTGAACTCAAAACGTCAATGTACTAGTGGTGTGCTTGGTATCATATTACTTCCTAAATATAGCGACATCAAAACAATTTACACACCCAGTAACATAGGGGCAAACATGAAGAGGAAGCATGATATTTACTTGACATACATGCAGGCATAGACATGCAAAAACAAGCAATAAAGATATTGCGAGAGGACCCAGAAGAGTCATATTTCAAAATACCAATGTATCTTTATATATTGGAACAAACATATCCTAGGACCATCGCTAATCTTAAAAAACTGAGGACAACAAGTTTCTATATTATTTTATTACACTTGATGCAAGCATAAGAGATGGGAATATTATCGTCCAATAGTTGTAGTTGATGGGATGCACATACAGTCAACAATCGAAGGCACCATCTTGATAGCTAGCATATTGGATCCTGGAGGTTAGTGGTTCTACTAAAATTAATTTGAGTTAGTGTAATAAAAATGAGAAATGAGTATTAAATTATTGCAAATATTTCTTATTTACATTATTAAATTTGATAATCATGTAGGACGTGTTTTGCCATTAGTATATGGTATTGCCGATTCTGAAAATGACAATGCATGGAGTTGGTTCTTTAAAAATTTCAAAACAACATTTGGTGATAGGGATGGTATGTACTTTGTTTCCTCTGATAGAAATAAAAGCATCTGGAATGCTACGACAACTGTTTATCCAGACATCAAGCATTATGCTTATATCTACCATTTGTTGGGTTAATATATTGAAGAAAACACACAAGAATGTCAAGGAAGTTAGGAAGTTGTTTTTTAGCTTGGCAAAGACGTATATTGTCCAAGAGTTTAATGAATTGATGGATAGAATGGATGAAATCAATCCAAAAATTCGGGCATACCTAATCAAGACTGATTTTGGAAAGTGGTCTCACGGTCATACAACAGTCAAGCAGACTTGGACTTTTACAAGTAACATAGCTGAGTTCATAAATAAAGCAATCTTACCAGTAAGAAAGCTACCAGTGGTTCCTATGTTAGAGTATGTGAGGCAGAAAATAGAATGTTGGAATGAAAATGTAATGACTCGTTAGGTCATTTTGAGAATTAGTCCTTTTGATTTCCTACCAGATTTATGATGAAGTATTTTAAATAGGTACTTTGGACTATATGATAACTAGACCACTTAATTTGTGGGTAAGTTTGAATAATTAGTATAAATGATGGGTTAAATGTTAATTTATTTAATAACCTATATCACTTGACTTATATATTAAATTAGGTTAGTGGAGATTCGATAGTTTCTGAGGAAAAAAAAAAAACAAAAGAGAGGAGATAACCTTACCTGTACATCAATGGAGAACTTACTGCAACGAGAGGAAATCGACTGAAATCAGGTGATCTAGACAAAATCCTCTCCAACAATTCAAGTTTTTCCTCAGTTACATAATCATATCTTTCACTATAGGTTGTCATGAATTGTTACATATATAGATATATGTAGGTAAAGAATGAGATAAGGATGTAAATTACATACAGAGGTGGCGTTAGGTTGGAGAATTACCTTTAGGTTAGCACTTTTCTAAGGCTTTGGCTTGTAAATTATTTGCTGCCCGTTGCACTCTTTCTAAGTTATGAGTTAGCAGCCCCTTTTCCTTGCCCACTGCATAATACCAATTCATTAAGAAGTAATAGTATATTGCCTGTTACCATTTTGATAATTACGTGTTGAATCCTTAATATCTAATGAACATTTGATTATTCAAGTTCTCTAAGGTTGTCTTGGCTTATCAGATAATGGAGAAAACAAATAAGGAGGTGCCTAACATAGTGAAAATTTATCCTTAGTTACATTAGTTTGCATATATGAAATGGAGGGGAGGTTGTGACGTGTAATTCTATAAGCTAAGGTGGAGATCATTATTTGAGTATTTCCAGGGAGTGGACAATAAGAATTGTCACATGTAGAAACTTTCTATCATCACGACCTCTACATCTTCTATAGAGTTTTAATATTGCATTAGATAATATGGAAGGTACTTGATCATGTTTCTTGCTTTTCTTTCTTTGACTTGATTTCATGGTATATTTGTTTTTAGTTAATGATTATGTCATTGAGCCAAAAAACCTGTAATATAGAATTAAATAAAAATTGTTAGTGCAACATAAAGGGTCATCACCCGCATAGTAACAGCAGTGTTGATAACTTCATTATCTTGTGTGCCCACACCAATGTAAGGTTAGTGCTCTTAGTTGGATGGTTGTTACTCATATTGTTTTGGATGGTTATTACTCATAAACTGTGTTGCTACTCGTATGAAGGAAAATGTTTGTTTTATGATTAGCTGCTACTAAAGGGGAAGACTCAAGTGCTTAATTAATCGTAACTTTGGCTAAGGCAAGTGAATTTCTTAACCTTTGTTAAGTATATAAAATCTTGTGCTTCCTTGTGTGAGGTGTTGAGAATGATTTTGAAATATTGAGTTAGTGTTAATGTTGTTGTGAACTGAGCATTGTGTTAAAAATTTGTCATTTTCTCATTATGGTGTAAACATGCCTATTTGCACTGATTCTTGTGACAAATGTTATGTGAACTGAAAAAGAATAAGAATTAAAGAGGATATACTACTTCGAGGGACGTGTCACACGCCGCGACAGATACTATATTTCGAGGGTCGTGTCACACGCCGTGACAGATACTATGATTCAAGGGTCATATCACACACCGCAACAGATGCATGGACTAGAAGTCCCCTATGGGTCCTGGACTGAAAGACAACGGGTGTGTATCGCTAGGTTAGACATGCATCATCTTACTTGACATTGCATTGCATTACACCTTATTATCATTTATAAACTTGTGAGTGCATTTTGTGAAACTTGTGATGGATATACTTGATCCCTTGAGTTGTTGATATATAATTGTTGGTGTGATATTATTGAGATATACGATTTGTAAATTATGAATTTGTTAGGTTGGGCTGGTTTTTGTGCAGCTCGTAGTTGTGGAGGTTCAGTTGGAGTGTTAGGAGTACTTATATTCTATATTACTTAATTTTGTGTTTAGTAGTTCACTTGTTGGGTACCGTATGTTTGGTACTCACCCCTTGCTACAACATTTTTGCAGGTTATGAGCCTGGATCATTATGATACTCTTTACTCTTCCTTGTCCGAGGCTTCCTGTGGAGATTGTGTGAGGTAGTTGTTTGCCATCTCAGCTGACTTCTAACTCCTATTTATGATTTTGTTCTACTCTAGAACCAATATCATTGGACACTTGTGTTTTCTTTCGAATCTATTATAATATGTTAGAAGCTTGTGCACGTGATAACCAGATTTTGGGGATTTTTAATTAAGTTGTTTTACTATATGCAGTTGAACTTTCATTTTTATTATAATTTCGTATTTTTAACGTTATAGTTAGGCTGTAGGCTGCCTTGTCTTGGTCGGATAAGACGAGTGTCATCACGCCCATTTTTGGGTCGTGACAGAAAAACACAACAAGGAAGCAAGGAAAACAAGAACTGTCCTGTCAAAGAAATATAATGAAATATTGGTGAGAAATAAGCAATTTTCAAATAGTATGACGGTTAGTAGAAGAGGTTCCTTTTTTTTTAATGTATTATTCTACAAGAAAAGGCATAACGGTGATTCCTTTTTATTAAAGGTACGGGAATCAACAGAATATCTTCATACCGTTATAGATGGCGCAAAAGATTCACTATTTGTCTGAACACACACATGTGTAGTTGTGGAAGGTTTCTGTATGATGAAATGTCATGTAGTCATGTTGTAGCTGCTATTGAATATAAGAACAAGTACGTCGAGTCCTTCTGCTCAATTTACTATAGTAGCAAGAACTTCAGGTATACTTATATAATACCAATTGAATCGCTACTTTGCGAAAGCACATGGGTGATTCCGGATCATATATTTGACGAATTGGTACTGCTACCTACTACAAGGAGAAGACCATGAAGGCCATCAAACAAAGACAGGAAAAAAAGCTTCAACGAAATGAAATGCCAAAAAGTTAAAGATACCTGCAGTTTATGTGGGGCAGAAGAACACAACAAGAAGAATTGTCCTGAAATACCATCTTCGGAATGACTATGCTGAATTTTATAGTTTAGGTGGATTGAAGTATTAGTGTTGTTGTTTGTATTGACAATTATGGGTATGTTTGCTTATTTAGTTTTATGGTATATTATGTTGTTTGCTATGTGTAGAAACTATTGCATAATTTATTATTTATATGACTTAACTAATATTTTTGCATTAATTATTAGTTAGTAATTAAATTAACTTATTAGTAGGATACATTTATTTTTTGATTCTTGTGATTATGTGTTTAGGTGCTATGGTATAATTGCGCACATTGACTTAGTTTAAATTAATGGTATTGTGAAAGAGATGTTTTTTTATTTAATTTTGTTTCTTTAGGCGTAGAGAATGGAAAAAGTGGATTAGTTTAGTGGGTACAATTATATAGTAAAAAAATTTTAGTTGCAAAAAATTAGAGTATTAATTTTTTTTATGTGTATTCATAAGTATAAGTTTGCAAAAGTATTGTAAAAAAAATGTACAATTTTTTGAAATTGTTGAAAGGCTGGTGTAACTTGCATTTAGATGATATGACTTGCAGTTGATAAATTCTCCTGTTATATAAATTTAATCGAAGCACCAAAATATATATTTAGGCAAAATGGGGTTTGTTGGTACATAAAAAATGAATCAATATACTTCATGAATGGTTTATGCTAACTTTATGAGGTTATAAAAACGATAAGAATAACTGAAATAACAGCTTATGAAAAGCTTATATTATGCATGAGAAGATTATAAAATTAGTCATAGATCATAAACCAGTAAAACTAAAAAGAGGTGTAAAATATTAAACATCCACCAACAACAAAAACCAGACTATATACCAAGAGAAAACATTTTTGTTTAAAAAATGAGTTGTAAGACTTCCTCCTAGGAACATACTTAGATGCCAGCATTCTTTCACTTTCCACGACATGCTCACGATTGCTTGTAGGACCACCAAACTTGCTAACCACCTTTCTAATCACCTCGTTTTCACTAATTGCACCGGAATCAATCTTCTTGATGTTAGACCCCATTTTTTTTAATTAAGGATAACTATCCAATCGGAAAATTTTGTTGTGGAGATCGTGTATTTTGAACTTAAGTATATTCTCGGCGCATGATTATACTATCAAGTGAATTTGGTGTGTATAATTAAGTTTGAGTCGGAAGTCCTCGATTGGATCAAAATACAAAAGTTTGGGACCTAATGGCACAAAATAGAAGAAGAAGAAGAAGAAGCAGAAGGAGAAGGAGAAGGAGAAGGAGAAGGAGGAGGAGGAGGAGGAGGAGGAGGAAGAAGAAGAAGAAGAAGAAGAAGAAGAACAAGTAAGTTTCTTAATCTTTGTATTCTTGTTTCTTAAGATTTCTAGTTATTAAGTTGTTGTTGT